>BQNB010065110.1:0-35060 GCA_026074375.1 Tanacetum coccineum | reverse complement strand
GGGTTTAGCCTAGCATGTTATAGAGAAAGCAAGAACATAAATAAATCACACAGCACATAGACATATTGAATGATTAATGATAAACAATCTTACTTGATTAAAACATGGATTTAAGGTAGTTACAATAGGGTTTGAGGCCCTAAAATCAACATAAAAAGCTGCTAGAATGACTAGGGTTCGTCTCCCAAAAGTTATACAAAGTTACATACTAAAAACCCTAAAATCGGTTTTGTATATATAGTAAAAATGATGCGACGGCCTCGCTTTGTAGCTCTGACGTTGTCGCCACGTGGATGATTCTAGATCCCTATGAACACGGCCACGTCCTGACGCCATCGCTAGATTTCTAACGCCGTCACTGTATGAATCCTGACGCCGTCGCTTTATGGTTGTGACGCCTTCTCCACGCCTTGTAAGCACATATCTTTAAGGGATTTGGTGTAGGTCGGTAATCTTGTCCGTTTCTTCTCCAAATGAGCCCAAGTCACGTGTAAATCCTCCAAATGTCATCCAAGTGCTAAAAACCTAAAAACAAACGATTAAGCATATAATCTGGGCATATTTACACGATTTAGGGGGTTAAATGACCCCGAAATAGTGTATAAAATGACACCTCGTCAGTTTTTTCTATTATTGGTTTGAAATGGAGGGTTTTGATACTTTTGTAGAGAGAATCTAAAACGAAGCGAACATATCTGATTCAAATGCAATATCTAAGTTTATGAAAAAAATGAAATTTCTTAAAGATCAAATTCGTGTTTAGATATAGGATAAGAAGGAATATGCTTATAAGCAGAAGAAGTCTTTTAAAGAAGAGTTAGCTGATATCGACTTATTACTTGATAAAGGAGAAGGCAATTCTGATATCCTTAATAAAAGAGTTGTCATTTCCAAATCATTACAAGATATTGAAAAGCTTGCTTCGATGGAGGTGGCCCAAAAGGTTAAAATCAAATAAGCAATTAAAGGAGATGAGAATTCTAAGTACTATCATGGAATTCTCAATAAAAGAAGAATCCAACTCGCTATTCGTGGTATCCTGGTTAACGACACATGGATTGATTCTCCAAGTCTGGTGAAAAGTGAGTTTCTTTCTCACTTTACTAACCGTTTTGATCAATCTAAGACTTCTCGTCTACTTTTAAACATAGACTTTCTAAACAAACTAATTAGATCAACAAATCGACTTGGAAAGTGATGTTACTCATGATGAAATTAAGAGGGCAGTTTGGGACTGTGAGGTTGATAAGTCTCCTGGTCCAGACAGGTTCACATTTAGATTCTATCATCGATATTGGAGCTTCTTGGAGAAAGATGTGGTGTAAGTTGTTAGCCATTTTTTTAACATGGAAAGTTCCCTAAAGGTGGTAATTCTTCTTTTATCGCTTTAATTCTGAAAACTCATAATGCTAACATGGTGAAAGACTTTAGACCTATTGCCTTGATATGAATCTTGTACAAGATTATCGCTAAGTTGATTTTTTCTAATCGTCTTGTGGTTGTATTGGGGGATATTGTCAAAGAAGTTCAATCGGATTTCATTGCAAATAGACAAATCCTAGATGGTTCATTCATTCTAAATGAGCTTTTCCATTGGTGTAAAAAGAAAAAGAAACAGATCATGATTTTTAAGGTTGACTTTGAAAAGGCATATGATTTGGTTCGTTGGGATTATTTAGATGATGTTTTAATGAATTTTGGCTTTAGAGATAAATGACGTGGTTGGATCTAAAGTTGTCTTAGATCTTCAAGAGGATCGATTATTGTGAATGGTAGTTCCAACTAACGAATCTTTAGTTTTATTGGTGAGCCTCAAAGCTAGGGAGATCCGCTCTCCTTGCTTTGTGTTTATCATTGCCGAAAATTCCTACCACACTCATCTCAATCACTCTCTTTTTTTTACGTGATGAAAGTCCTTCATTCTCGGTCGCAAAAGATGTTGGTAGATGCATGCGCATGTTTAAAGGTATCTACTTGCCGGCTCGATCTCTCAATCTTTCATATAGTTTTTATTGCCCAGATGATGTATTTTTTCGCGTTTTCATGTGGGGCCAATGGAGTTAGTCTCTGAACATTATCGATGTCATATTATTTAGGCCTGTTGCGAAGGTTTGCTCATCAGTGGTCTTGTTTTTTTCTTTTTATTTTCTGGTTTTTTTTTTCTTTTTGTTTTTTTTTTAACCTTTTTTTTTTTTTTTTTTTTTGTTTTTTTTTGCGGAGGCGTTTTTGTTTTTCATTTTAGGGTTTACGATCAATATGAATAATTAAGCAAGTTAATGGGCAGATTTCTGTGTCCTATACAGGCATTATTCTCGGTAGAATTAGGCAGCTAATAAGATTGGTTGTACGATGTTAAAAGCCCCATTCTCGTATTTAGGGTCGAAGGTTGGTGATCTTATGTCTCGTACTTAATCTTGGAATGACATTCTTAATAACCTTACTGCATATATATCTAAATAGAAGATGAAGACTTTATCGATAGGGGGTCGTTTAACTCTCTTAAAATCAGTTTTAGGTTCAATGCCCATCTATCACCTTTCATTGTTCAAAGGTCTCATGAAGGTTCTTCAAAAAATGGAATCTATCCGTTGCCATCTCTTCAATGACGTAGACCATAATGGCAAGAAACCGATTTGGGTTAAATGGAGTAAAGTGCTAGCTTATAAGGAGAAAGGAGGTTTAGGTGTGTCAAGTTTCTACGAGTTGAATAGAGCTCTTTTATTCAAATAGGTATGGCGTTTTTACACTTAAAGGTTTTCGTTATAGGCAAAGGTTATCAGGGGTATACATGGAGAAGAGGGTAAACTATGCAAGAATATTAAACAAAGCCATCCATCTATTTGGTTAGACATCATTCGTGAGACGGTGATTCTTAAAAATCAAAGATCAGATCTATGTGGCTTTATACATAAAAAAATGGGTAACGGGATCGACACCTCATTTTGGGGCTATGTATGGAAGGGTGATACTGACTTTAAGGAGATAATGAAAAAAATATAACTTTTTTGTGTT
Organism: Tanacetum coccineum; assembly: GCA_026074375.1. Classification (NCBI taxonomy): domain Eukaryota; kingdom Viridiplantae; phylum Streptophyta; class Magnoliopsida; order Asterales; family Asteraceae; genus Tanacetum; species Tanacetum coccineum. Next base: position 32,048 of record BQNB010065110.1, on the reverse strand, counting down.
CACGAGTTAAAAAGAAGAGTGAAAATGAACAATTTTAAGTACATAAAAAAAGTCAAGCACCCCGTTCCTTTATTACTTCTAAATCATTTCAAATTGAGAAAAAAATTAAAAGTGAAATTTGAGATAATTTACTATCATTTACTTTTTTATTCTCTTTTAAAATAATTTTAAGAACATAAATTTCTTTTACCTTTCTAAATTTTTCTGTTTCCCTTTAAAATTAAACTAAAAAACAGAGGGTTAAATTTGGAAAAAGAGAGCATCGTGTATGAAAATATGTAACTTTATGTCTTTATCGACTTGTTTTGAGTTATTTTATTGTGTTATGTTGTTGGTAAAAAAGTTGTCAAATTGGAAACCACAAATATTAGGCCCTGACTGTGACCTTCTTTTCTTTTTTCATATTTCTTTTTCATCACGTTGGTTATCTTTAATTTATAACACTCATTATTCATGTTAATCTCTTTTTAATACTGTTTTAAAGCAATAAAAAAGAATTAGCAATTGTCACATATAGAGCATCAGGTACTATTGGTGTCATGTAGTGGTGTTATAGACAAAAGTGGTGTCATCTTATACAACACTAGAATCTACCACAACACATAATACTTCACATCCACATATAAAAGTGATGTCATGAGTAAAAGTTGTTGCATGTGTCCACGCATAAACCACTAGAATACAAATACAACACAATTAAAAAAGGTTGGTCGGAACGGTGCGAGCGACAAAAAAACGAGTTCTGGTGTGGTTGGTGGCGCCATAGTCTTGGTTGGTCGACAATCCCACTACACAAGCCCACCGTACCTTAAGCTCTTACAAATATGTAAGTATTGAATAATCGAGTCAGGTTTTCTTTTTCAAGTTGCATGTGGAAGACGAGCGCTTTCGACTTAGATGTATGCGGTCTTATCGACTTAATATTGAGATCGTTTCTGATTAGATAACCGAGTCAAGTTTTCTTTTTTAGGTTACATGTGGAGGACGACCTCTTTCGACTTAGATGTATGTGGTCTTATCGGCTTAATTGTGAGACCCATTCTGACCTTTTTGGTCACCCTCAAATATACACACTTATTAAGTTTTGAACCCTTAAACTATTGTGAGATAAATAAAGAACTTGCCAGTAGATCATTTAATGATAGTTATAAATATGTAAGTGCTAAAATATTTAGTTTTTTACAAATAATTTTAATAGCTTTTCAATATATTTTATTATGTAAAAATGTTACAAGCTAATGATTATTGTTTTATCAAAAACAATTTTTTAATCCATAAACATATTAAGTAGATGTTAAAAGCATAAACGGATGTGACTTTCTCTTTTCAAATTATCTAGAAAGAACAAACATTTTCGACTCAAATGTATACAGCCTCAACATATAAATTTAAAACCGTTTCCACTCCTTTCCTGACCAACCCCTAAGTATTAGGGTTAAGTCCATGAATAGGTAACCTACTTACAAAAAATTCCACTTTTAGGTAACGTACTTTGTATATTACCAATCTAACCAACTCACTAAATGACATGTTTAAAATATGGTATTATGACCGATTAGAGTGCCACATCAGCAATACGGGCCTACGTCATATATTTTAAAATGGTTAATAAAAACACTTAAGGTTGGGTTTTAAAACACTTCATGAGCCGTTATTCATTCTTCAAACCCAGAAACAATTCTTGATCATATAAATCCAATGTCGAGTTCATCTTCATCATCAAGCTGTCGTTATAACTCTTCGATTTTTGTGTACTTGTAAGTTACCAGTTAGGGTTTTGACAGCACGGACACCTAAAAATCCATCCAGACGATTCTATGTTTGTCCCAATCGTAATGTAAGTGTGCTGGTTAATTTATAGATGTGTTTAGTATTTGATTCTCATATAAATATTTGATTTTATTATGATCAGAGACTTGTTGGGAAGCATTGCCACACTTAGGATTGGTATGATCCTGAGCTTGAACATGATTGGTATCATTTTAAGTTGTTTAACATGTATAACTTGCTCAATCCACAACAAAGGCATCAACATCAAACTGAGATGAATCGTGAAGAAAGGATTTAAGAGTTAACCCACCAACTAAACAAGACTTGTACCCGTTTGACTTTTTACAAGTCAACTTGTTTAATTCTTAGGTTTTTACTCCACAAGATCAATGAAAGCATGTGGGGGACAATCCATGGACCACTTGTATGTAAAACAATTCTTGTTATTCAACTTTTGTATGTTATTGTATTGTGTACATAGACCACTTGCAATGATACCAACAAGATTAAAGTAGTAAAACAAGAATACTGTAAGGAAAAGTTGCATAGATTAATGAACGCATGTGGGGGACAATCCATACTTAGACATCATATTGTCATAAGCCTTTATACATATAAAAGACAATCAAATAAAGGCATTGTTAACTACAAAAGCTAAGTGCCTAACATCCCACTTGTTCATAATGCAAATAAAAAAACCCTTCCCAAATCTAGAATAATGAAAAGGCTAGTGTTGACCCTTCCCCATCTTGTCCAAACCCAGATTTCTTCATCTTTTGATTAAAGATACTCTCAGACCTGCCCATGTTCTTGTGAAATATGATCCTCTTTTTGGCTAAAGCTTCTTCACTGGATGCTGGTACTTTTCTTTTTGATCCTCTTTTAATTGCTTGCGGTTGTAGTTCAGGTTGTTCACTAGGTTCTGCAAGTTGCTTCCCTTTGTCTGCACTTGGAGTAACTGCTGCAATTGGCTCTTCACTTGGTATCTCAGCTTCAAAATCACCTAGTCTGAACCCTATTTCACCCATGTCACTAATGTTTGCTGCAATTGATTCTTGAGTCTGCACATTTGCATCAATAATTGTCAAATTCTTGTTGTATGGTTCAACCTCAAATGATTCCTCTTCATGTATCTAGTTGGAAGGGTAGTAATAGTCCATTTTCCTTTCCCATTCTTCTTCAGCCAATTGCTCTTTTAGTCTTTCTTCATCTTGCCTTTTGAACCTATCTTCTTCTTCCAAAGTGTACCTCAATGCTTCTTGATAAAATTCATCTTGTTGAGCTTGATAAGCATCAAATTTTTATTCTTCTTGTAACAACATATCTTCCATATACTCATGTTCCAAGTTCTTTCTAATTTCATCCTCAATCATCTGTTCCTGAAATAGATGCAGTACAAACAGTCACAATCAAACACAAACACTAAAAATATATGAATATGTAACAACTAATACATACCTCATCTCTTTGCATCTAATCCCTTCCTCTTCTTCTCTGACCCCTTCCTCTTCCTTTATGATCACTTCCTCTACCTCTCTGACCCCTTCCCATTCCTCTTTAAGACCTCCTAGTAGCTCTTTCTATTGCACTACTTTCACCAATAGTTGCAGTCCCTTCACCCCTACCACTAAAACCACCTCTACCACCCCTTGACCCTCTACCTTTACCTCTTGCAGATGCATAGGTTCCACACTCAAGAGGTTTTGGAACTGATGGTCAATTGACCTTAGGTGGTTTGGGCACTGGTTGTTTTTTATAACTTGATTTGTTGTGACTTGTTTCTTGACAGTTAGTACATGTCATCTTTCTTCCCACCCTGGATACATAGGAATTGTTTTCAGATTGTACCTTCATCCTATTCTTTCTAGGCCTTCCTGGCATTGTTCTAAGTATAGGTGGTAAAAAGGGGTGATTACTAGTTTTTTCCACATTGTACTACCAAATACAGGTTTGATGCTAAACCGGTAAGCCTCAAACCATTTCTATTGGCTATAGCAATTATACACTCCTTCTATAGGGTCCCTATTCATATGACTGTATGTTTCTACTAGATGTACAGATGGTATACCTGACAACTTCCACATCTTACACATATATTGTTTCAAGTGTATGTTGACCCCATATGCTTCATGCCCCTTTCTTACCTCTAGTCATGAAAACCACTAGGAATGACCATCCAATCCCTAATAATGTACATATTAGTATATGTTCATTAATAATAAAGAAAAGCATTATTAAGTAATAGTGAAAAAAAATTTACCTTTGTTGTTCCTTAAGATCCTCTACCCTCTTTCTGATGGAAGGTGTGATACTATGCTCCCAAGTCCTTGCTACTCTATTCATAGCAAAGGAAGTCGACACAAAACTCCTATCAGCACCCGAATCAAATAGCATACGTGCATAATGGTTACTGAGAAGAAACGTACCCGTGACAATGTTCGAGTCAGGGTTAGTTCTTCCTCCTCCTAGAGTGTAGGCTCTTCCTCTAGCTTCATTTGGCGTGTTTCCTGACTTATTCCTACGATTCTAATTTTTCAACTTCGGGCAGTCACTCCTGTAGTGACCCTGCCTTCCATACTCATAACAGGTAACAACCTTCTGATTCAGCTCTGGGGATCCTTGAGTAGTAGTAGCAACTACAGCCCTACAATCCCTTGTCATGTGCTCAACTCTCTTACAGTTGCCACATTTCACCATACATTACCCCTCATGATGCAATTCATACTTGTTTTAGCCCAACATATCCCCTCTTCTCACTGTTCCCAATAGTTTATGCTCTGGTCACATTCTGCCCATTACTATTTTGTCTCTTAAATGGTGGTTGTTGCACATGATTATCTCTTGAATTGTTATCAAATCTCCTCTTATTTTCTGCTTTCCTTGCAGCATAACCCTTCAGCTTTTGGTCCATCAAGTAGTTGGCAATACGGACAACATCCTGGAGTCTCGTAGGCTCTGCAGCAATCACATTCCCTTAAAATGTTTTTGGGGAGACCTCCTATGAACTTCTCAACTCGATCCTTTTCCTCAAGGACCATCTTAGTGCACAACAGTACCAGTTCTTGCTCAACAAAGACTCAAAACAAAATAAAAACACAACCTCATCCAAAGACAATCAACCCAAATTGGTTTTTTTTACTTGCATACACTTAACCTAACCCATCAAACCCAACTTCATGAGTGCCTTCCACGTCATGGCATAAGCAGCATCAGTCTTAATTGTTCTCTTATGAGAGTTCCACCAAGTCAATGCACCATTTTGCAAGGTGCATGAGGCATACTTCACCTGATACTTTGGGAGACAGTTGCTGATGTAGAATACCGTCTCCATCTTCTCAAACCATCTTGTTTGCCCAACAACTCCCCTATTTCCCTTAAAGATGAGTGGCTGGCATTTCAATAAATCTTGGTATGTGCACTCACGTGCAGCTGGCACCACACCTCCAACATTCACATTAAGGTTTCCATTCACATTTCCTCCTCCTAGTCCATTCCTATTACCGTTCCTACCTCCATCTCCATTGTCATTCCCATTGTCATTTCATTATAATCTCCATGTCCGTCTCCATTCTCTCTTGAGGGTTCATGATTTTGTAAGCTTTCAAAGCTTCCTCCACACGTCATTCGATCATTTCTTCAATCACGGCAGGGGTCATCCTGGTACGTGTAGCAGTAGGCATTGTTCTACATCATAAAGGGTAAAACACAATGAGATCTTTAGGTGGGATGGAATCATCATACGATAAATAGAATCAATTAAATTATATAGCACAAAGACATAGAATTAAAACAAATTCACGTCATGTCAAAACGAATTATGTAATCATAATACAATACGTAAAAAGCTAAGAGAATACGATAATAGGATATTAGAATTTCATATCATATAAGATAGTCGATTACATCGATTTTGAAAGGATGGCATGAGTTCTAACGATACAACTGCTAAGCACTAGCCACTATGCTATTGATCGGTGCACAAATCCTAACGGGACTAGTCTAAGGGCGATAACCCTAACGTCTCCTGGCATAGGTCTCTATCTTCCTGAACTTCAGGCGGTTATAGTAGCGAAATCGACGCATCTATCTCAACTCATCCTACGTGTACGCCATATGACGTCACAGGCTGTCAATCCGCTCTTTTTCAATACATAACATGGCCCTAAGCCTCATGTTGTCTATCTCCAACACCCCAATCCTATCTGACATAACAGTACTCTACTGACTAGCCGCTAACATCCTATGCCCTGATCTCTCTGAACACTCTCAATAACCCAAATCCTCCATATAGTATAACACCCCCATTTTGACATATATAGCAGCGGAAGCTAATCTGGGGTATTATTTCATAGTACAACAGTCATAATCATAGAAAATGAATCATAAAGAGACATTTTTGGAAAATTTAATTATCATTCATTTATTCATGCAGATTTTTTTTAACCAAAATGCTATGACAGAGTCCCAAAATCTAGCAACACATCAAAGTTTGAATGATAACCATTTAGCTCTCTTCAAGTTACAGTTCAGCCACTCCGTAGCATAAGAATTTCAGTTTACCTGAGATAAACATACTAAAAAGTCAACACAAAGGTTGAGTGAAATTCATAAGTCTTTTTATGATAATACAATTTGTAGTATACAAAGGTCAATAGAGGGTTATGTTGTTATCTACACCTATAGAGTGTAAATTAATTGCGACTGAGTACAATTATTATAGAAAACAAGTAATTATTGCCCTAATAAGCTCATGGCGACCAAGACCTTGAGATATCAATAACCACAAGAAGTTTCCCCAACGGGTGCGCTCTTTGCCAAACACCCGGCAGAGTGATTCAAAATGTAGTGCGTTTGGTTATCAGAAAGTATAGTACAGCAACGGGAAGTATTTCAGTCTCCCAAATAGATCTATTCACAGCGCATTCGAGCGCCTTACTCGTAGAAAAGTAATGATCGGTCATGAGAGTGGGAGTCCTTAAGCGATAAAAAGTAAGAGACTTAGGCAATAATAAATTCAGGATAACATATAGTTGGAAAACACTACTAGCGAGAGCCTAGTTTATAGCATTATCCCTCCTCAGCGGGTTTATAAACATTAGAAGAATTTAAAAATGAGAGGCTAGTGAACACACCTTAACAGGAAATCTGATTGGTGATGGCAAAAAGTAATATCAATGGAAAGTCACACGAGGCCATCGTCAACGCAACCTGGGGTAATTATGTATCAAGTCTAGTGTGATGGTTTATCTTTCCAAACTACAGCAAGTTTAACATACTTGATTTATTAAATTTATCTAAACTATGAAATCACGTTCGGCCTATCATAATTGTCAGAGGTCATGTAGTACAACGTTGAGGAAGTTCATACACTTTAAATCGTAACTCCGGAAGCAACGATCGCGAGAAAGAGTAAAAAAATTTTAAAAAAGCACAGAATCAAATAAAAAAACAAACAATGTACAAAAACATAATAATAAATTTTTAGAAAAGGAGTGTGACAACCTTTTCGTATCTCGGTCCAAAAACGTATAACCCAAATGAAACTCCTCAAAGAAGCTCCCTAGAAACCAGTGATATGATAGAAATTTTAAGTTTCTTCAAAAATTAGTTGATGGATAGCGCGAGAGCGCGTGAGAGACGAGCGTACCGTAATTGTTTATACTCGCTCGATCGTTGATTAATACGATAAATGTGTCGGGTTTAAAATAAAATGCGAAGTCTTATAATATTAATATAATATTTTTATAATTTATATAAAATATTATATTTATATTTTTAAGTTTTGCAAAAATGGCAAAATATACCCTTGAATTATAAACTTTACAAGTTTAGTCCTTTAATATAAAAGTATATATAATTATAAACCTTAAAACTTTAGAACTTGGGCAAAACAGCCCCCTTGTAAGTTATAACTTTAAGGAAAATGACCTTTATCAGCCTCCTTCTAGTTATAAATTTATTCTAGAACAGTTGACAGCATACGTATACCCCTATAGCATGAAAACAATTGATTTCAGAAAGTTACGATATATACCCCTATGCATAAAAACATTTGCAAATCAAGTCAAAAATTCATAATTTTGATATTTTTGAAATCCGAAAGAGTTTTGCAGGTCATGACTTATTAGAATAAGCTAAAATAAGATGTTTTAATGTAACAAAAGTTTAGAAAAAGGATTCGTTAGCTAGAAAATCAAAACGAGTCTTTTTTAGGGTTTTAACCAAAAACGCATGGGTTTGTGGTTCAAGGGATCAAACAAGAGTTTATATAGGATCTAACAAGGCTAATAAAAGTTCTAAAACAGATTATGAGCTTATGGAACAAGGTTTTGAGCTTACTTGAGCTAAAATGGGTCGAAATGGGTTGTTTGAGTTCGTACACCTAGAAATGACTTCAAGGGTTTCTTTCTCTTGATTCTTAGCTTCAATTATGATCTTAGAGACTTCTCTTGATCCTCCTTGGTTTGATTTAGAACTCCATTCATGTGGTGATGAGTTTTTGAGGTGTGATTGAAAGTGTGTGTGTTTTGGCTATATATAGGGCTCATATGACCCTTAGTGCCCAAGTTATCTTGATGTAAGGATCAAGTGTTATAGAGTGGTGACTAAGGAAGGCTAGTGATGAGTATTGTGGGCTATGAAGGTAGCAATGCAAGGTGGAAGGGTGTTGAGGGGGTTCGGTTACAATAGAGTGACAAGGAGGTGACAAGAAGACTTGGTGACCATGGGAGGTAATGGAGGTGCTTATAAGGTGCTTGGGTGGCTGCTTAGTGACATGGTGGTGAGGTCATAGAGGTGTTAAGGAGCTAGCTTAGCTTAAAAATAGGTTTAAAAAGAAATAAAGGGTGTCGGGGTTGGTTTTGGTTTTGGCTTAGGGTTTAGGGTTTTAATTCGAGTTAGGGTTTAGGATAGTTTAAGGTTTAGGATTAAGATTAGGGTTTAGGATTAAGGTTTAGGGTTTAGTTTTAAGGTTTAGGGTTTAGTTTTAGGTTTAAAATGAAATTAGGGTTTTAGGGTTTCGTTTAGGGTTTAGGGTTTTAGATTAAGGTTTTAGGATGACTTAGGGTTTAAGTTTAGGGTTCACGCATTAAGTGTTTGTACCTTGTGCTAAAGAGGTGGTACGAAATCTGGAATGAAAATGATGGAAAATGGCAAGGTTTGAATTCTATGCTTAATAGATTTGTACATTGAACTTAAATAAGTTGTACATTGACTTAGAGGGAAATTATATTTCAAATATTGTGTATTGTATACTTGTACACATGCTTTAAGGTTTGCACATTCATTTTATATGTATACATTACATATAATTAGGGTTTTGGTATAAACATTAACAGTTAAAGTCTGTTTTGATATAACATTGTAAATGGTACGTTAAATGGATAATGTACTTGGTAATAATGATGTTAAGATATAGACTTGACATATCAGGATGTTTACTTGATGTAAACATAGATATAGATGGCATAGGTAGGTTGTGTGAGCTCGTTAACTTTAGTTATGTAAATCATGTTACATAATGGAATAAAGCGAAAAATTTTCCTGTAAAAAGGTGGTATATATATAATAGATGGATAGTACATTGCATCTTGATTCGTCAATTAGTACACATATAAAATAACTCAAATACAAATCTCAACCGAATGCCCTTAACCAAGGCAAAAGGTCAAAATCTACACAAGCCGGAGTGATGTTTGAAAACAGATGTGGATACTTGGCACGAATTTGATCTTCTTCGCGTTCCCATGTAAATTCTGGTCCTCTTTTAGAGTTCCATCTTACTTTGACTATAGGAATACGACTTTGTTTCAGTTGCTTGACTTCTCGATCTATGATCTCCACTGGTTCTTACACAAAGTTGAGTTTGTCATCAAGCCGAAGTTCTTTCATTGGAATGACAAGGGATTCGTCAGATAAGCATTTCTTTAGGTTAGAAACGTGTAAAGTACTGTGGACATTACTAAGCTCTTCAAGAAGCTCAAGTTTATATGCCACTGGGCCAATCCGTTCAAGGATTTTGAAAGGTCCAATGTACCGGGGGTTAAGCTTTCCTCGTTTTTGAATCGGATGACACCTTTATGAGGTGACACTTTTAACATAACTGATCTCCAACTTGAAATTCTAAAGGCTTTCGATTACATTGGAATAACTTCTTTGCCGGTATCTTGGCAGCTTGCAAAGCATTGTCGAATTTGCATATCTTTTTCGTGGTTTCATGGATTATTTCTGGTCACGTAAGTTGAACATCTCTAACTTCGGCCCAACAAACAGGTGATCTGCAATTTCGACCATAAAGTGCCTTAAATGGTGTTGCCTTAATACTGGCATGGTAACTGTTATTGTAGGAAAATTCTACTAATGGTAAGTGTTTTTCCTATCCTTTTCCAAAATCTATAAACACAGGCTCGAAGATGTCTTATCGAGTGTTTGGATGGGTTCTTCACTTTGGGTTCCTCGGTTGTAGGATGATATGCCATACTCATTCTATTGATGTACCCCCCAAGCACTTTGTAATGATTGCCAGAATTGGATGTGACAATGACTGTTACGATTCCGAGATGATGATGATTTGGTAATATATGCGGGAGACTATTTCTTTGATGTTTAACCTGTAAGGGTTGCATACTATATGTTCTTGGGTATGGATGAAATGGTGTGGATTTGTAAGGCGATCGACCACTAAACCCAGGATTGTGTCATGTCTGTTTGATGTTTTGGGTAGTTTTGTGATGAAATCCATCGTTATTCTTCCACTTCCACATAGGACTCTCCGGTTGTATAGTAGCCGGATGGCTTTGATCATTCTGCCTTAACTCTAGGGAACATGTCAAACATTTGCCAACATATTCAGTGATGATTGCATCATTTTAGGCACCTATAGAGTATCTTTAGAACTAATTAATTTTGTTAGAACTGGTGAATGGGATTACTTTGATTTATGGGACTCATGCATGATTAAGTCTCTCAGATTACCAAAGAGTGGTAACCAGCTTTGTTTTTTAATACAACGAGTTCCATCAGGACGTATTTCAAATGCTTTGTCCATTCCTTGTAAGTTTTCAGCCTTGATGTTTTCTTCTTTGAGTGCTTCAGTTTGAGCTTTGAGAACTTGTGATGGTAATTTTGGATGAATGGTCATAACTAATGATCTAACTCTGAGTGGTTTGATTCGTTCCTTCCGGCTTAAGGCATCTGCTATAACATTTGCCTTTCCATGATGGTAGCGAACTTCACAATCGTAATCTGCAAGCAATTCTAGCCAACGGCGTTGTCTCATGTTCAACTCTTTCTGATCAAGGATATGCTGAAGACTTTTATGATTAGTAAACACAATACATTTGGTGCCATGCATACATTGTCTCCTAATTTTAAGAGCGAACACTACTGCTCCTAAGTCGAGATCATGAGTGGTATAGTTTTCTTCATTAGGCTTAAGTTGTCGGGATGCATATGCAATAACCTTATCTCTTTGCATTAACACCGCTCCCAGACCTTGACGGGATGCATCACAGTAAATAACAAAATCGTCATTTCCTTCTGGTAATGCTAAGATTGGAGCTTCACATAGCTTTTGTTTTAGCAGTTGGAAGGCTGACTCTTGGTCTTCGCCCCAGATATACTTCTTGTTTTCCTGGATTAATTCAGTCAAAGACTTTGCAATCTTCGATAAATTCTTTTGAATAATTCTCCGATAATACCGGAATAAAGTCCTAAGATTTGTAACAGTATTTTCGTGGGTGTAGTAGGAGATGTCCAATTCTTAACTGCGTCAATCTTGGCGGGGTCAACATGAAGTCCTTGACTATCAATTAAGTGTCTAAGAAATTGCACGATACGAATCCAGAAATCACACTTGGAGAACTTGGCATGCAACTTCTCTTTCTTGAGTAATTCTAGGATTATTCTCAGATGATTTGCGTGCTCTTCTTTGTTACGAGAGTAGATGAGAATATCATCGATGAACACTATTATGAATTTGTCCTAGTATGGTTTACACACACGGTTCAAGAGATCCATGAATACAAAAGGTGCGTTAGTTAAACCAAATGGCATCACTTGAAATTCATAATGTCCATATCTTGTTCTGAAAGCAGTCTTGGGAATATCTTCATCCCTGACTCTCAGTTGATGATAGCCTGATCTTAAGTCAATCTTTGAGTAAACACTCGAACCTTGAAGTTGGTCAAATAAGTCATCAATCCTGGGTAATGGGTAACGATTCTTTACGGTAAGTTTATTCAACTCCTGTAATACGATCACTTTGAAGATCCGTCTGTCTTTGACAAAACAAGATAGGGAGCTCCCCAATGCGAAGTACTTTGGTCGGATAAAACCCCGTTCTGTTAAAACTCTTGGAAGTTGGTTAAGTTAGTTCCTGCATTTCTGATTGAAGCATATCTATACGGTGCTCGGGTTACAGGTGTCGCTCTGGAAATTGATCGATTGGAATTTCTTGGCGAAGGAGGAAGGCCAGGTAGATCTTTAGGAAAAACTTTTGGAATTCTCTAACTACTGGGATATCTTCTAGTCTTTTCTCGTCTGACTTCTTTTCCATTACTTGGATTACGAAAACTTGACAACCTCGGGATATATACCTTTCGGTTTTTATACAGGATATGAGACTTAGTCGGGTTTTACTTTGGTCACCTCGGATGATCAAAGTTTCACCGTTGATTGGGATGTGGACGACTTTCTCGTCACAGATAATTCTAGCATGATACTTGGATAACCAATCCATACCAATGACGACGTCGAAACTACCGAGTTTGATCGGCATAAGATCATTTTGAAAGTTTGGTTTAACTAAAGTCAGAGTTGCACCTGAATAATGGTGTTTGTGCTTATTAGGTTTCCGTCAGCCATTTCGTATTGTAAAGGTATCTATTGTATGGGTGGATATTTAGCTTGAGGCAAGAGATCATGGCACGAAGCTTTTAATCGGCATTAGAATCAAAAAAATACTCTAGTAGTGTTAGTTTAGAAGGAACATACCCATGACTACGGTTAGGTCTTGGTGAGCATTCCTATACAGTAGGCTCTTCCCTAGGCATTGTTGTTGGTGGTCTTTCGGCACTGATTTGCATAATGTCCTTTCTCTTTCCCAACAGGATTGACAAGTAACTGCACTGGTTAAGTTAACAGATTAATCCAGTGGCTGGCCCTTTGTTTCTGCAGTTCTTGGTCAGATAGCCCACCTTGTTGCAAGTATTACACTTGATAGTGCAAGGTCCTATGTGATGCAGAGTGCATTTCTTACACAAAGGATGGTTTCCACTATACCCATTGTTTTCAGTTGGGGTGGTAGCATAAGCCTTGAAGGTTTCCTGTCTTCTGTTATGTTGTGGTTGGTGATTATTGTAGCGGTTGTTGGTGTTGGTGTTATGGTAGTTGTTGTTGTTGAAAGTTCTTCTGACGTCAAACTTTCGTTTGTGATCACTTGATACTTGCACCGGAGTGTGCTTTGTTACCTGATCCATTAGCCTATGGGCTATGTTAATGGCTTCCTCTAGAGTTTGAGGTTTAGAGGCGGTAACATTCCCTTCAATACTTCAAGGTAATCCCCCAATGAAAACTTTCATCATTTTTTTTAGAATCTGGCACCATAGTGGGACATAAGGTTACCAATTCCTGGAATCTGCTCACATATGTCTTGAGATCATTCCCCTTCATAGTCAGATGGTAAAATTCATCTTCCATCTTCTGGACCTCAGTTTAGGGACGATACGTCTTTATCAAAAGCTTCTTGAATTCAACCCAGGTAATCTTGTAAGCTTCTTCTATCCTAATAGGTTGGGCAAAAGAATTCCACCAGGATAGAGCTTCTTCAGTTAAAGTACCAGTAGCAAACTTTACCTTGCAGTCTTCGGTACAGTTTCTACGGGAAAACACTGATTCAGTTTGCTCAAACCAGCGGATAAGTCCAACAGCTCCTTTTGAACCTTTGAAGTTGATAGGTTGGCAGCTCATGAACTCTTTGTAGCTACACTTTCTTGTTATAAGAGCTTCTCTTTCTTCGGTGTTCCTATTGGTATTGTCAGCGTTTGCCATTGTTGCAACTTGTGCTTCCAGAGCTATGGTAACACTGTCAGCAACTAGTTTCCTGATGGTAGCTTGAGTCATGGTTGGTGCTTCAGATGTTGATGTCCTTTTGGGAGGCATTCTATCAACATAAGATAACACGTAATAAGAATGATATCACAAGTCTTAAAATGCAATGCTTATTTTTTAACTTTAAGCATTTTTAACAATAGTGATATTGAAATCATAGATACTTATTTGATATGGATTCTAACAAGCATCAAATTTATTAGAAGTCACGGTATGATTCATAATGATAACGACGGAGATAATGATGCATATTATTAAAAAAATTGTGTATCGTTATCTCCAGGGTTGGATATAGGATGAATAACATAAATCGGTAATATGAAATAACAAGGTATAACGGGATCACCATTGTATTATATCATGAACAACTTGCATTTGTACTGTACATAGTCAAAATTTGACAAGTGTTGTTTTTATACCACACATCCCGTGGCTAGGTTAAAAGCTATAACTAGTATCTAATCTAGTAGTCCGATGGTCCTTCCTGGCTGTTCTTGTGTTCATAGATTGCATCCAGAAGACTTTCCTTATCTGCTTGGTGACGAACCTGGATCTCCTCGATAATTTGTTCTAGATTAGCAATCCTGAAGCGAGCCAGAGCAATCTTGTTGTTATTTCCCATTTGCTTTCTTTAAAGTTTAGAAATTTGAGTACGAGACTCTCAGAGTTCAGCTTCCAGATTGTCAAAATCTTATTGTATGATCACCTAACCATTTCCGAGACCTTCTATTTTGTCTTCTATGTGCTCAATGCGGTCGAGAGAGAGTTCATCTAGGTGATTCAAAATTTCCTCAATTTGCTCCTCGTGACGTTCCAGACTTGTCTTACGAGAGCTTTCTCCTATCTCAAATGCTTGAGGTAGGGCAGAAGTAGAGGAGGATGATCGGTCACGGCCTCGTTTCTTAAGTGGCAATAATTCCTCAGGAAGAAAGAATTCTTGAGGTTTAAACATTGGAGATAGCATTGGAGATGGAGGCACAATAGTTGGCGGTGGAATAGGTGATTCTTTAGCATAATATGCTTGCATGACCTTCATATAGGGGTCATCATGAAAAAGTGAAAGAGTTGGTGAAGCTATTGGAACTAAACCAAATGAGTTATTTGAAGAGCTAGAATAAGTATTTCCTGGTGAAGCTGGGGAATAGTCCGGGGAAGCCGGGATATAGTCCGAAAAGTTAGAGGAAAAAGCATCCTCAATATTGGAAGTAGGGTGGTTGGGAGAAGACATCACTCTGTTAACAACCCAGCGGTAAATAACATAAGTTATTTATATAATAGTATAATAGTTATGTACTTTACATACTATTCGGGAGATGTAGTGGCACGGAGGACTTTCTTGGATGGAAAAAGAAAAGTATTAATGACTTTGTCGTCATAAACATACCTAAAGAGGATGATGAATCCAAACAAATAGTTCTCGATCTTGATGATATAACACCTCCATTTCGACAAATATAGCAGCGGAAGCTAATCTGGGGTATTATTTCATAGTACAACAGTCATAATCATAGAAAACGAATCGTAAAGAGACATTTTTGGAAAATTTAGTTATCATTCGTTTATTCATTAGAGTTTTTACAAAAGAGAGGTCCTAAACATAAAGTTTGAATGATAACAGTTTAGCCATCTTCAAGTCCGTGCCACTCCGTGCCATAAGATGCTCAGTTACCTAAGATAAACATGCTAAAAAGTCAACACAAAGGTTGAGTGAAATTCAAAGGTTTATGTTAAACAGTTTGAATACAAGTTCAATATTGGGTTACGTTGTTATACACCCATAAGTGTAATAATTGCAACGAGTACAATTATTATAAAAAATAGTATTATTGCCCTAAGCACATGACACCGAGACCTTGAGATATTCAATTATCACAAGAAGTTTCCCCAACGGGTGCCTTTGCTAAATATCCGCATAGTGATTCAAATGAAGTGCATTTGGTTACCAGAAAGTAAAGGTACACCAACGGGGGAGTTCAGTCCCAAATAGATCTATTCGCAGCATTCGCGCTTACTCTGAAAAGTAATTAACGGTTCATGATAGTAGGGTCTTAATGGCAAAAGTAAGGACTTAGGCAATAATATATCAGGATAGCATACAGTTGGAAAAACACTTGTATTTATGGTTTATGGCATGTATCCCCCTCGCGGGTTTATGAAAATATTAGAAGATTTAAAATGCAAGGCTATGAACTCACCTTAACATGGAAATCTGATTGATGGCAAAAGTATATCAAGTGAAAGGAACGGCCACGTCACACAACCTAGGGTAATATGTCAAGTCTTAGTTTGATTGTTTAGGTTTCAAAACTTTACAGAGTTTAATATACATATTTGATTTATTAATTTTGATTTTATGAATTTTATGGAAATATATAGTTTCACAGTTTGCAATCATAAATTTTTTTAGAGGTCATTAGTAAACTTTGAGGTCCAGGACAACTTAAAATCCGTAAATCCAGCAAACTCGTCACAAACGCGAATACCCAAATGAAACTCCTCACATATGAAGCTCCCTATTAACGTGATACAAAAAATTATTAAAGTTTCTGTCAAAAGTTAGTTGATGATAAAGTTACGTTATAATACGTATTGTTTATAATGCGTCGACCGATAGATTAAAAGCGATAAATGTTATGGTTTTAATAAAATCAGAGTCTTAATAATATTAATATATATTTTTATAATTTATATAAAAATAATTATATATTTATATTTTTAAGTATGCAAAAAATGGCAATATATACCTTTGAGTTTATAAACATTTACAACTTTAGTCCTTTTAATATATAAACGTATATATAATGTTAAACTATAACTTTAAGAACTAGCCAAAAGCCCCTGTAGATTATAACTTTAGAAAAATGACATTTTCAGCCCTCATTTATAAATTTCAAAAAGATACACGATATATACCCCTGCATTAAAATCTTTGCAAATCACGTCAAATTCACAATTTAGATATATTTGAAATCCTAAAGAGTTTTGGCAAGGTCATTACGTATTAGAATAATCTAAAGAATTTTTTAAAACATCACAAATTAAAAAAAAAAGGATTCGTTAGCTAAGAAAATCAAAACGGGTCATTTTTGAGGGTTTTAAAAACCAAAAACCCATGGGTTTTGTGGTTCTAGGATCAAACAAAGTTTATATAGTGATCTAAACAAGGCTATAAAAGAGTCAAAAGTCAGATTATAGGCATATGGAGAACAGGTATATGAGCTACTTGACTAAAATGGGTCGAAATGGGTTGTTGAGTCTACAAGCCTAAAACGACTTCAATGTTTTCTTTCTCTTGATTCTTATCTTTCAAGTCTGATCTAAGAAATTCTATTGCTCCTCCTTGTCCTGATTTAGAACCAAGACCTCATTTGTAGTGGTGATGAGTTTTGAGGTGTGATTGCGAAATGTGTGGTGTTTCGGCTATATAAAGGGCTCATATGACTCTTAAGAGCCCAAGTTATCTTGAATGTAAGTATCAAGTGATGTAGAGTGATTGACTAAGGAAGGCTACGTAGATGATATTGTGGGCTATGGAGTAACAATGCAAGTGAAGGGTGTTGAGGAGGTTCTTCCATGGAGTGACAAGGAGGTGACAAGAAGACTTGGCGTTGACCTAAGGCGATAATTCGATGTATGTGTCTTGAACGAGTGTGCTTGTGGTGGCTGCTTGGTGACATGGTGGTGTTGTCCAGAGATGTGTGTAGGGAGCTAGCATAGCATAAAAATGGTATCAAAAGATAAAGGGTAGTCCGGGTTTGGATTTGTTTTAGGCTTAGGGTTAGCGTTTAATTCGATTAGGGTTAGGGTTAGGATAGTGAAGGTTATAGGATTAAGGTTTAGGGATGTAAGAATAGTTTATAGGATTACGGTATTCTAGGGTTAGTTTTTAAAGTTTAAGTTTATTTTAGGAATTTAAAATGAAATAGGTGTTTTAGAGGGTTTCATTAGGGTTAGGGTTTTAACATTAGGGATTTTAAGATGACCCTAGTTAGTTTAGGTTTAGGAGTCATGCATAATGTTTGTACCTTGTGCTAAAGAGTGAGTACCAAATCTATGATGAAAATGAAGAAAATGGCAAGGTTTTGCAAATTCTATGCTTAATAGACTTTACATTGAACTTAAATTAATTAGTACATTGACTTGAGGAAATTATATTTCACATGTTTGTGTATAGTATACTTGTTACACATGCTTGAAGTTTGCACAGCTCAATTATATATGTATACATTACATATAATTAGGGTTTTGATATAAACGTTAACAGATAAAGTCTGTTTTGATATAACGACAGTGTAAATGTACGTTAAATGGATAAAGTACTTAGGTAAAATTGATATTGAAAGATATAGGCTTGGCAATTAGGGATATTAACATGATATATGACATAGATAAATTGGCATTAGGAAAATATAGACATAGATAGAATTGGCATAGGTAGGTTGCGTGAGCTCGTTTACTTTAGTTATGTAAACCACATTACATAATGGAATAAAGCGACAAATTTCCTTGTAAAAAGGTGATATATATAATAGATGGATATTACAGTGCATCTAATTTAATAGATGTATAATTAAAGTGATGAAAATTACAGGTTGTTATATATAGGGATCTCCTCCAAGTAGTCATGCAACTCCTGTTCAATCTCACGTTGTCCTATCTGAACAACCTCTCTAGAACTCCTATCATCCGTAGGCACAAGAGTGTCCTCTGATACTACTGGCTCAACAACAGTATCAACTTCTATCTCAACGGTACCTCTATGACTAGACCCAGACTCCTCCTTGACCTCGTTCTCTCTGTTAATCCTAGTATCAACCTCAACTCTATCAGCTGCCTCCCTAGCTGCTGCTGCCTCAGTAGCCACAGTATCAGCATCAATATCTGCATGAACATCTGAATTGATGTCGGGCTCTGTGTACGCCTCATAACTCTCCTCTGTACTATCATCCTGAGCAGTCGTGGAAACTGAACCTCTATTCCTCCTACGAGGCGGTAAAAGATCGGCACGTACAGGAGACAAAGCTCTTGCTACGGGTATAGCTAATGGTACTGAAACAGCATACGCCTCTTGCGAGATGGCCCCGCAAAGCTAGCAACTCGTGAATCAAAAGAAGAATCTGGTATAGAACGACCTGATGATGTATCTGATGAATAGCCTGATGATGAACCCGATGAAGTATCTGATGAAAAGTCACCCGGTGAGAAATGATCTGACGGAGAATGACTCCATGAATACATTAATGCAAGTCGGTGAGAAGGTAACGATCTAACACTCTTCCTTGCTGTCAACATCTTACGCACCCCGCAGATTTACGAAATAAAAAGAAGAAACACTATTCCAAATAACAATCCTCTAAGATGGTGACACTGAAAACTTAAGCCAATAACATACACTCATTTTCAGAAACTTGGTACAATAACTACTTACATAGCTTAGATCAGAATATAGATGCACCTTTCTTCTAAAACTTATTTCACAACAGAAAACAGAGACAAGTAAAACAATATACATGTATGTAACAGATTTTATTAAAGTTTCTTTATGTTGCGATGATACAGTTATACTCTCATCAGCCTTGGAGATCCATTGCTAATTCCTTTTTGGGAAAAGGTTCTGTTTTTTTAGCTTACAACATGCGACGAACATCTTGCACGAGTGCCGATTGATATTCTTTTGAGAAAAGTGTCTCACTTCAGAAGCTTTAAGTCCATATATTTTTTTTGTTGGATGGCTTTTAACACTACTTATATTGAACATAAGATTGTTTGGAATGTGTCTATTACATGTTAGTTTCACATACGAGCATCATCTACCACTCGAGTATATAATCGAAAAGAATGCAACATGGAATCATTTGCCATATAAGAGCATCTACAATGCTAAGGTTTTTGTAAGACTTTTTGCTATTAATTACCCACTTTGTAATTATGTTTCATTTAATAAAAAGTCATTCACAAGTCATTACTGCAATGCTATCAAGTCATTCTAAAGCTTTATCATGAAAAAATAAATATAATATAATAAGAATGATAGAGAGGGAAAAGCTTTTTGCAAAAGCTTTTAGTTTGCTAAGTCTTTGCCAAAAACCTTTTTTAAAAAGCTTTCACTACAATGGTTAAAACTTTTTCAAAAGCTTGATAGAATAATAAAAAGTCTTAAAAACTTAGCATTGGAGATGCTCTAATGAAATTTATAATCTCATGTTACTTGAATTTTTGTATGCAAACTTTTTTTCTCTATTAGCCATGCATATTTTTATCCATTATGCATCATAATGCTACTCTTTCGGCTTAAAACTTCTACAAAAAACGTTACTTAAACAAAAAGTTTAAAAAAAAACTGCCGCAGAGGACGAAGGTGCGGGTTTTCAAAACTTTTATAACACTACTCGCATTCACTCCACCATTATGTATGCAATTAAAATTGCTACCAACCCTCCGTCTTTGGCTAACTCATAGGGTGTTTTTGATTTCACAAAAAATCTAAATCACAATCAAAGTGTGTCCGGTAAGACGCGGTCCAGACTTTGTTATTGTTTTGTTTTTCTTTTCAAGTCAGACCTGGTAAATAGGGAACTACATACACAAATCAGAGGTGCGAATCCCCCCTTTACCCCCCCCCCCTTTTCTGACTCCCTCTTAACCCTCCTTCATTCACCTCCCACATACCTTCAAACCCTTCACCTACTTGCATCCCTGTCGTCACCACCCTTAACCTTATATAAACTCTACAATATCAAACAAAAACTGAAAAATCAAAGATAAATAAAGATCTCAGGTTTTATCCTTTCAAGAAAAGAAAATTCTATATAAACCCATCATCGATCTTTAATAAACATCAAAAAATACACCTTACCCGAGACCTCAAAAAGATCTAAGCCGAGTTCAAACAAAACACTACACGAGTGTTTTTGTTTTGTCATTCGTGGGTTTGAGAAAAAGATGCATTTGATCTTTATTTCGTGTGTTTTGATATCTTTTTTTTTTTGAACAAAGTGTGTTTTGATATCAACATCAAAAGAAATCATATCTTGTTCTTTAGGTTAGAAAAGTTTGGTGGCTGAAAAGTTTGGTGGCGTTTTTTTTAGAAAATTAATAGTAGCAAGGAGGCGTGTAATGTTGGAGTTGTATGAGCCTAGCTTATGAGGTTTCATGGTTATGTGTACTATGGGCTGGACCTTAATTGAAAACAAGCTAGATGCGATTTATAAGTTCCAAAATTGGGCCAAGAAATAACGACACTATTTTTATAAGTACTTCATGAGTTCATGTGACTAAATTAATTAAAACAAGCATGTTTACCCGCGCGTTGCTGCGGGACGTTAATTTTTCGCGCATAGTCGCGGGTTTAATTGTTTTTTTCTATTTTTTTTATTTTGTGCGGGTTTATTTTTTCAGGCTTATGTTTAATAGTGGTTTTTTTATATGGGCTTATGTGTTAGGCCTCATGGCGCGGGTATTTTTTGATCTAAATAAGTCAGTACTTTTGTAATTTTCTTTTTTTATTTTGTGCCGAGTATTTTTTTTTTATATTGCGTATTTATAAAAAAAAAGTGGCCATATTACTGTAGCATGACGTAAAAAACGACGTCGTATCACTTTTGTGCCGAACAAATTTTTTTTTAATATTATTTTGTGCGGGTTTATTTTTTTGGTCTTATGTTTAATAGTGGTTTTTTTTATATAAGTCAGTACTTTTGTAATTTTCTTTTTTTTATTTTGTGTCGAGTATTTTTTTTTTGTATTGCGTATTTAAAAAAAAAGTGGGCCGGCCCAAACTGGGAGCCCATTGGGCCGAACACTGTTCATATTACTGTAGCACGACGTATGTAAAAAACGACGTCGTATCACTTTTGTGCCGAACATATTTTTTTTTAATATTATTTTGTGCGGGTTGTTTTTTTTATATGAGCTTATGTGTTGGGCCTCATGACGCGGGTATTTTTTGATATGAATAAGTCAGTACTTTTGTAATTTTCTTTTTTTTATTTTGTGTCGAGTATTTTTTTTTTGTATTGCGTATTTAAAAATAAAAAAAAGTGGGCCGTGGGCGCCCATTGGGCCGAACACTGTTCATAATACTTTTAGCACTACATAAAAAAAAAAAGATTGGGCCGGCCCACACTGGGAGCCCATTGACCAACAATGTTCATATTACTGTACACGACGTAAAAAACGACTCGTATTAATTTTGTAATTGGTAGTATATAATGAGGAGTAAAACGTCCCGTAAAATTTTTTTCTATTTTTGGCCAAAGAATGTAGCGGGATTATAAGATATTTTTTTTTTGGGCGATGAAACAGTTAACCGAGCCCAGTGGCCCGTACTTGTTCATTTTCTGTAGAAGCAAGGCTAAAACGACGTAGGTAACAACTTTTAAAATGTGTATTATCCAAAGGAGAGTACGTCTCGTAAATTATTTTTTCTTATTTTTTATGGCCAAAGAAGGGAGCGGGATTATAAAGTATTTTTTTTTTCCGGGCCGATGAACAGTAACCGAGCCCAGTGGCCGTTACTGAATCGATTTACTGTAGAAGCAGTCAAAAACACGTAGTACCAACTTTTAAAATAGCAATTTTTTTTTCATATTTTTTGTGCGGTTTATTTTTTCGGTCTCCATGTTATAGTTTGTTTTTGATCTAATAGTAAATGACAATCTACCCCACCACGCCCCCTCCCGCGCGTTTTTTTTGTGGCCCAGCCGAATAGAAAGCCGTAAATAGTTAAAAATGAAAGTACGTCCCGTAAAAATTTTTTTCTTATTTTTGGCCAAAGAAGGGGAGCGGGATTATAAAGTTTTTTTTTTTTCGGGCCGATGAACAGTAACCGAGCCCAGTGGGCCGGTTACTGTTCATTTCACTGTAGAAACGTGGCCAAAACGACGTAGTATAGCTTTTGAAATGTGTATTACTATAATAGTTGTAGTGTTATTATGACTGAATTTCGTATTAGGTTGAATATTCGGGTTCGTCGGATTAAAAATTGAGCTAGTTTTCGTCAAACCGATGAATTGAAATGACAACCGTAACACGTTACCTTTGTTGACATGTGTGAACCGAAACCATGTGTTTTTAAATTTCAAGATTAGTTTTTTTCCTAAATATTCATCTTGAAAGATACGTTTAAGGTCGTACTTATTCGCCGTATCGTTATGGTTTATTATATATACTTCAAAAAATATACAATTAAAACCATTCAGACAATTATAAAAAAACAAATAACATTATTTCATTCAGATTCAGACTTGGAGACCACCTCTTACCAGTAAGATGTGGTAGTCAGATTCAGACCCAAAACATCTTAATGAAACAAACACACCCTTACTATTTTACATCCAGTCTAATTTACCCTAAAATATATTTATAACACTACTCGAATCACCCCATGCATTATTTACATATACTTAAGGGAAAAGTGAAACGACGTCGTTTCTGAAGCATTTCTATAGTGGTGCTACAGTAACAATTATTTGGGCTAACTTCGGCCCAAAGGTCTTGCCCCAGATCCAGTGCACTTCTCCCCTTTGCTACTATTCATCCAATTAAGTCCAAAAAAGGTGCCTGGTATTCCGGCCGACCAACCCCCATCTCAACAAAGACTCAAAACAAAATAAAAACACAACCTCATCCAAAGACAATCGACCCAAATTGGTTTTTTTTTTACTTGCATACACTTAACCTAACCCATCAAACCCAACTTCATGAGTGCCTTCCACGTCATGGCATAAGCAGCATCAGTCTCAATTGTTCTCTTATGAGAGTTCCACCAAGTCAATGCACCGTTTTGCAAGGTGTATGAGGCATACTTCACCTGATACTTTGGTGGACAGTTGCTGATGTAGAATACCGTCTCCATCTTCTCAAACCATCTTGTTTGCCCATCAACTCCCCCATTTCCCTTAAAGATGAGTGGCTAGCATTTCAAGAAATCTTGGTATGTGCACTCATGTGCAGCTGGCACCACACCTCCAACATTCACATTAGGGTTTCCATTCACATTTCCTCCTCCTAGTCCATTCCTATTACCATTCCCACCTCCATCTCCATTGTCGTTCCCATTGTCATTTTCATTATAATCTCCATGTTCGTCTCCATTCTCTCTTGAGGGTTCATGATTTTGTTAGCTTCCAAAGCTTCCTCCACACGTCATTCGATCATTTCTTCAATCACGGCAGGGGTCATCCTGGTACGTGTAGCAGTAGGCATTGTTCTACATCATAAAGGGTAAAACACAATGAGATCTTTAGGTGGGATGGAATCATCATACGATAAATAGAATCAATTAAATTATATAGCACAAAGACATAGAATTAAAACAAATTCACGTCATGTCAAAACGAATTATGTAATCATAATACAATACGTAAAAAGCTAAGAGAATACGATAATAGGATATTAGAATTTCATATCATATAAGATAGTCGATTACATCATCAAGCTCTTATTTGTGTCTTTCTTTGAAAATAAATATTGATGATTCGCAATTATAACTAGATTATTTCCTAGAAAGCGTAATATCAGGATGCAATCTAAAAGTACAGAACTAAAAAGAAATAGTAATAATGGTTTTGTGGCTCCTACGTTTTTTCTACTTTTTAATGTTTTACAAAACTAATCCCTATTAAAAGTCAGTTTATGACATATCCAGTTAAATCATGCGTGTACACTCACTAGAAACAATATACAAAAAGTTTAGTTCCACGATCGTCACAAGTTAAGATATTGATTCATTGTCCGGTTTAATCTATGGTGTTATCTTAACTGTTCTTAAGGATTGTAAGAAATAGTTCAATATGTTGAAAAAAAGAATATTCAAGATGTTGTAACATGCATCTACTGTATTGCACATAAAGTTTAGTTCATATGTCATGAAGCTTAATATTGGATTCATTAGAAGCTCAGGTAAGCGTATTATTTACATAGTATAAAGTTTTTAGCGATTCTTGATTTTGTGCCTAAAAATCAAATATCCCTCCAATCTGTGCATTGTGAAGTGCTCGTAACTGCACAAAAAGCATATGTTGATAAGGATAAGTGGGGTAAGATGAGCATACCTTCTACTGCTGGATCTGGTAGATTTAGTAGCGATCGGACTATAGAAGATTATGCCGTGCAAACGTGGGGAATAAAACTTTGTAAATGTCCCTTCTAGCAGATTTCCTTTCTATTGTAAAAGCAGCTCATATATTGTTCAGCTAAACTACTTATGGTAAACTACTTATCAAATGAAATATGTTGTAACTACTGTCTTGAACACGTATACCTCTCTTTTGACCTATCTTGGGACCCCCGCAGTCAACCATGCCTTTGGTGACTCAAGCACACCTGTCGTTGGTGACTCAACCATGCTATTTGACTCGCCACTAAAAATGATTACCTTGCTGAAATTTTTGTTACTATATACATATGCAGGAGCTCATGCCATAGCTTTTGGGAGCGAATGTTAAATTGCTTGTTACGAGTCCAGAAGTAACGGAGCATGTCATCCACTATATGTTGAGGTGGCAATCATCACTGATTATAATTGAATAAATGTAATCGTGAGGCTAATGGGAAGACAGCACCTGAAGCAGACTTGATAATCACGTCCGAAAATTCTGGTATTTTTTGTTTCTTCTCTATATGCCATCCATACTTTTGATTCTGATCCTCGTCATGTATTTCAATATTTTAAGTTTTCGAAAATCATTACAGTGGAGTTGCTTCTGGATCATAAGTGTCATCCATACATAAGCCTAGAGGTAAGAGGTCTGCTGAAATTTTAAGAAAAGAACTTGAAACCGACCTTATGAACAATGGAATAAATGTAAGCCAGGTTAATGGGAGGACAGGACTTGAAGCTGGCTTGATAGTTACGTCTAGAAATTCTGGTATTTTTTGTTTCTTCTCTATATGCCATCCATACTTTTGATTCAGATCCTCATCATGTATTTCAATCTTTTAGCCTTTTTGAAAACCATCATAGTGGAGTTGCTATGAATCCTGTTTGACCGGATACTAACTCACTCGACCCACCCTTTATTAGTATAAAGAAACACATATCAATGTTTAGTATAAAGAAACACATATCAATGGTTGGAGTTCCTATTGTTTTCTAATAAAAAAGTAACAGGTAATGGAGTAAAAAACACAGCTAGCTCAGGATCTGAACATGGGTTTGTGTCACATGGCTTCGATCTCAATTCTGGAAGGTTAGTGGATTTGTACATAATCCGTCATAGTTCAATACATAAACATTCACATAATTTTATGCTACTGATATATAACTTTTTTAGGTCCAACAAGAAGAGACTTTTCTCATCATCTAGACGAAGCCGAAGTAGCCTTCCACCAGTGGCAGAGGAGTTCCCATGGGATCACCCTGATCCAAATTACAAGTTAACTGAAGTAAATGAAAACGACTTACCTGAGAATGGTGCATTACCTTTCACCTTTCCACTAAACTTTAGCTTAAAAAATATGGCAATATCTTAACACCCGGTTAAATTAAATCGAGATATGACGAAATGTTATTAGATCCTGTTATTTGTTATGTTATATGTTAATACAGATGCAAGTAAAAGAACATCTACAATGGATACATGTTCAATCAATGGGTGAAGGTAGGGAAAAAATATGTTTTTATTTCTGATACATATACTGATAATTGCATTATTCTCCTATATATAACTGGTTTTGCTTCCAGATGCAATGTTTAGACATAAAAGACCCTAAAGAAGAGGATACACTATCATCCTTATACTATGTGGTGCCTTCTTTGCAAACGAATATGGAAACGATGTCTATCATATTAGGACAGGTACTGTACGTGTGCATTTCTTATATATGAAGAATCTCATATCATAGCAGCTCGAGATGTACTACACACTTCTGGTTATTAAAAAATTATGGATACTTTATTCAGGAGGTTGGTATTAAAATAAGACAATATGTGAAATCAGGATGTCAAGACTTGGGATTGAGTGTTTGGTTTTCATCAGCCTGCAAAAATTTACACGTTCATTATTTATCTCATCGTGTTCACCGCTAATACTTTTTTTTGCTATTTTTACTTATGTAATACTAACAAGGATATTATTATTATGTATATATTTTCATTTCTTATAAAAACATCTTCATATAGGAATTGGCTTGACTATTATCAATAGAAATATGACAAAAGTAACCAGTCAAAAAGACCATTGATGAAGGTATTGCTTTCTTTTCTTTACATTAAACATTCTTCTAGATAGCCAAATGAATGCTAAGCTTTTCGACTTCGGAGTTATTAGGGAAGGTCCTAAAGATGAACCGACCCACGTCTCAACAATGGTACGCTCATCTTAGTATTTTATTTACTGTATTTTTAGTAACATACATAAATGGCTCTGCGGTTTAATCAGAATTATAGAATCATTACCTTGCTGATACTAATTATAATTTATGGATATGATCCCTAGAAAGTAGAAACATTGTTTTCTTTCATATTTGTTACCCTTTTTTAGGGACCGAATTAGTCACATACTTGAGGCCTTGAGGGAACTATAATTTAAATTTCTTTGTTGTTGTGTATGTGCTATTAATCACTACATAACAAATTAATATAGGTGATGGGAACAAAAGGGTAAGCAGCTCCAGAATATTTCCAAATGGGGCGTCTGACATCCAGTTATATTAGTGTTCATTACCTCTTAGTTAGTATGATGTAGTTTTTAGTGTTAAGCATCGTCTGATGATTTAGTTATCAAGTCGAAAAGATTTAATCTCTAATACGGAAAGATGTAGAAAAAAATCTCCCAAGAAAGAAAGAAGAGTAAATTGCTTTTCTAACAAATATATATTTCATAAGCATTCTATGTTCCATTTAAGATCACCTTTGCCTAGATAAACTACTTGTGTGTTGTTCATATAAGCTAAAAGACATACCTCCACTACTTGTTATCATAAACTTATTTAGTATATAGTAATAAGGCTGATTATTGCTCGATCGTTGACAACTTACTCGGCCTTCACAAGATAAAGGTTATACTCAAGTGTGTGTGATAAGCATACCCTGTAACACAACCCCTGTCTATTTGATACACACATATGTGTTTTTTATTGGTTCATGTTGAAACTGAGTTTTTGGTTGAGCAGGTAACTAATTTGTCACGTCTCTATTCATTAATGCTGAAGAATGCAGTAAAAATAGGTTCTTGGTGTTCCTGTTTGGTTTTTATACTAATGGTAAAAGGTGGAATCCATAAAGAAGATATCCGAGTATGTTGCTCAGCTAAGAAGAGTCGGCAAAGGGCATGGTACACAGTTTGATAACTCCCGTTTACTTATTATTCTCCTTATGAGCATTGCACTGATATGATGTATTAACTGTTGCTACATCAGGGGAGTGGCACTTTAATCAGATGCTTCTCAAGGACCTCATAGATGGAGATGGCATTTGCGGTCTTAGGAAATGCCATATGATTTTTGTCGCGAGAACATTTAAGAGTTTTTCTAAAGGTAGCATTTCGATGTTGTAAACTTTCATTTGCTCTTAAACAAGCTGCTTTCCCTACACAAGATAAAAGATTGGATGCTCTAATGTTATGTACAGATGAGGTGTTTATGTATCTTGGAGAGAACTTAAAACTAACCCCGCAAAGTATGTCTGAAAAGGCAGTTGCTTTGGATGAGCTACAAGAGATGCATTAACAGGTATACACTATGTTGGCAAGTTTATCTGTATACTATTTGTTCTCAGTATTGTATTTTTTTTAGGTTACTAAAGCTTACAAAGTATCAAGTGCTCGCAATAGCAGCGTACTTTAGGCCAATTCAGACATCATGCAATATGCTGTATTTTTAAGCAACAATTTTTGCCCATTTTTAGGATCAAAATTAGTTGCTGGATTTTCAAATAGCGATAGAATAACAACAATTGAACTACTGATAATCATTATCAAAGGACTACAACTTGAAGTATATTGCCATGTTACGTGATAAATAGAAGTATACTGCCGCAATGGGTATCGGCCTAAAGTGGGTTGCTTATGTGTGCATTCGACCCTATGTTTAGGAGTAGGAATTAGTGTATATGATTTGCCTTCATGGTGTGAACTGCATATTGGCCGTATGGCACTCGGACATTATATATTATCGCTTAATAATAAAAAAATCTAATAATAATTTCTAAAATTTCTATGTATAAACATAATACCTTTGCGTACTTGGATATACGTTTAAATTGTTGCCGTTATCTCATCATCCTTGCTAAAGCATTGTCTACACTCCTTGATATACTAACAAGTACAAACATGGTTCAGAGAATTTAAGCTCTGAACCAAAACACGCTCTTAAAGCGAAAACCACTGCCATATCTCATGCAGAGAGTTTAGCTCATTTTGTTGAAACCGAGTTTTTGGTTGAGCAGGTAACAAATTTGTCACCCTCTATTCCTTAATGTTGAACAATGCAGTAAAAAAAAGGTTCTTGATGTTCCTCTTTGGTTTTTATACTAATGGTAAAAGGTGTTTCTGACATTTATGTGTTTCTATACGGAAGAGCACACTATTGAATCGTCTTTTTCATACCGGAGATGAATGCAAACAATGGAAGGCATGTTCGGATTTGCTAATTATGAATCATTTTTTTCTTAATTTGCAATTTATTCATTTTTAGTTCTCATGATCAGGTCTCAGACCACCAAATGTATTTGGATCACAAGATGTAATGCCATTGAACCTTGCACTATTGTAATGTGTGTGTCATGTGTGTGCCCATTTTGTTGCAATTTTTTTAATATTATTATGTGTTGTTTAGTAGGATTTTTATTTACATCTACTTAGTATTATCTATATTATTATGAAGCGACCTCATGAATCGGCTCCAAAAAATATTTAAGAACCAAACCCGCATGTTGGGTGTCCGTTCGTTGGGCATGCAATAACAAAGATTGGTTTTGTTTTTACAAATGTCACATAATCAAGAACCAAACGAAAAAGGGGAATGAAGATTCTATGTTAACAAAGATTGTATTAAAAAAAATTATGGACCGAACCCGCCTGTTGGGCGGGTTACGTAACTAGTATATCGTAAAAAAGGAGATAAAATTTTTGATGCCCCTACAACTTTGTGCCTTAACGTTGCACTTCTCGCACACCCTCGAATACGGCTCTGGTCATTAGATTTACACACGAGCAACTTTCAAGAGATGCAAAGCTAGAATGTCAATGCAACAATGTTTTCAACACGTCTTGCAAGTCTAGGTTTTTCATTTGGATCGTTAGTGCTTGGATAGCCAATAAAAGGTTTGTTTCAAGTTCATAGACGTAATAAATTGTAGCACCAGCCACCAGCTAGCTTGTTGGTTAATATTACGTGAAAGGAGATTTTACATAACCTACAGGTAAGAAAAATAATACTTTCCTATCCAATTAACATTCTGTCTTTTGTACGTGCCATGGGTTTACTTGTGCTTTTAACTCAGGCCCAACACCAATAATAGGCATAATACATTTGGACAGCCAGTAAGCCCAACACAATGCCATAACCCATAATCATCAACTAAATTTGTTTTCCTCCACAAAACACTCGAAACTAAATTTGTTTTCTCCACAAAGCACTCGAAACTAAATGATCACAAAACATTAGTTATATAACAAAATTAAAACTAGGAAAGATGTTATTATCACAAAACTATAAGATAATAAGAAAACTCAGACAAAAACAACATACAGCTTTAAAAGTTATAATTGTGAAAACTAAATAACCCAACTATTTATAGTTACAAAGTAAGGAAGATACAAGTCTTTAAGTGATCGGATTCACAAGTCTTTTGGACAATAATACAATAGACTAACTCAACAAAACCTATGTCACAAAATTTGGAGATCATGTTTATTCGGAAATACAAAACATTTGAAAAAAAATTACCTACATACAAAAAAACCAATGGCCATAGGGTCACGTAAACCACTGCTAGAACCCCCTTGGATCCGCTCTTGATATCAATTAATGTCAGATCGTAATGGCCGAATAACAAGAAGATAGTTAAATTCTCAAGTTGGGTAATTCTTTTATTGTCCATTTAAGACAATAAACAAACAGTTACTGTAGCATTTACTCAAATGAAGATAACTGAAAGTGATATGATTCATGAGTCATATTCAACCTATTGAGTAGTTGCATTTTGTTTCTTAAATGTATGTATTCTTTCTTTTACAGTGTTAAGGTAAAATACCGTGCCTTGAGTCTAGGGTGCGTTCCCTCGTCTCTTAGTGAAGTATCCTCTTGAATTACCTGAAAGTAAGAAAGAATACCCGTTAACTCGCCCCGGGTGTTGACCCAGGACCAAGCTCGGGTGTGAGAGTAAGTATGTTGGTATGAGCTGAAGGGGCTATATGCGGGAGCCGAGGAGGCTATAGTAATAAATGTGTATGTGTATGCAGTGAATGTTGTGCTTTGAATAGTAAATACGGGGGTATTTATACTAGTCGAAACACTGTAGAGATGTACGGTTTCTGGCATGTAGATGGCGACCCCTTCGTCATGTCGCTATCGCCTGTGTCTTAGATGGTGACATCTCTTTAGTTGACGTCACAGTTTATCGTGTAGTCACTATCTTTCTGTGTTTATGGTGACGTTGCCCTGTAGGTCTCTGAAATAAAGTCAGCGCTTTGTTGTTTACTAGGCTGACATCCCATACCCGTTTATAACTTCATGGCCCGTTCGGACCCTACTGGCCCTTTCGGACCCTTGTGGCCCTTTCGGACTTAAATAGCTTGCTTGGTCTGGAATGATTTGATTGGGCTTGAGTGGTTTGCTTGGGCTTTGCGTGGCCCATTCGGTCTATTAGCCTATCCGGCATATACGCAGACAGTATGATTGCACTCATTGGACTCACTTATTTCAACCTTGGAACCATAACCCAATACATTGTCTTTTTGTACTTTTGGGCATTGACCTTGGGATATTCTATCTAACAAGATGAAAACCATGTTTCGTGAAAATTAGAGTTATTTTTCTGGTTTTAAATTAGAATTAACTATGTTTTTTTTTCTTTTTTTACTGATAATGACATTGACAAATTACATAGAAATAAAGTAACCTGATGACGTATAGTATGAACTAACAAAAATGTTAACACTGATGACAAAGTATAAAAAATAATAAACGAAAGTAGTGTAACCTGATGACGTATAGTATGAACACCA
>BQNB010065109.1:0-35061 GCA_026074375.1 Tanacetum coccineum | reverse complement strand
TTGATACTTTAATTGTAAGTTGAAGTGTTCAACTTCAAGTTTGGAGAAATGTTTTATCATTGAGTCGTGATCATCATTTTGAATCTTGTTTCTTAGATTAAAATTTTTAGATTCAAGGTCGGCAATACATTTTTGAGCACTAGTGAAAGCATCATGCATGTCAGAAAATCTAGACACGTTTAGTACAGAATCCGTTGCAGTATAAAACACATCTTTGGACAAGCATTCAGCAACTAAGTTCTCATTTGTGATGAGAAGGTTTTTCCGTTCAATCTCACCACTCCGTAAGTCTGTCTCATTATTTTTAAATTCCTTCAAAATATTCTTTGAGTAGATTGAAAAATGGAATTAATTCGGTCAAATAACACCTTTTTGTTTGTTCAAAACCCCTTTCCCCTTCAGTTATGCCCGTTGGTGTGATACGTTTTTTACAAGTTTTTTCAAAATCCCAAAAAAGTTAAGTAATTACATACAGACCAATATTTACTTGACTTGTAGTTGGAAGCGTTCGAGGGACCAGATGGACCGGTGTATTGGGAGGATACACAGTCGCAGGTGGCAGGACAGGCAGGGGTGGGGCATTGGCCTTTAGCTCTTCGGCCTTTCGTTTTGCTAGATCTAAGGACCAAAATACTTGCTCAGGTGTCAGTTGAGTCTGAGGGGTGAATGTTGCCATAAAATTTTCTTTTGAGTAGTTAGGAGGCGTAATGTTAACCCTCTTTTCCACACAGGCAGAGTCATTCATTTTCACATGCAGTTTATTCCTAGTAGCTTCAGCTAACTCTAGTTCTTCCTCAGACGATGGAACATTTACAGGCACATGATGAGTCTTAAGAAGTTCTTCACCATCATACAGTGCCGGTTGGGCCTTTTTGGCCTGTCTGAGGTGAAAAGGGTTCTGGGCACCTAGCGCAGTTTTAGTCCTTTGGTCATACACCTGAGCAGGATTTAACATCATATGGACAGTTTGAATGGATTGATCTTGTGAGTGAAGCTTATTCTCAAGTTTATCGTTAAGGTGTTTCAGATTGGAAAAATCAGTCAGGAATTTGGACTCTTTCTGTTTAAACTCATGTTTCAAAGTCGTTACAGTTTCTTCAAATATCTTGTTGTTTTCCATAGTTGAATTAAGTTGCAACTTGACAGAATGAAGTTCCTTTTTAAGATTTTCTTCCGTTTTATTACGATTTTGAATAAGCATACGCATTTGATCATCCATTCGCTGTTCACGTTCAGTCAATTCAAACTTAGCACGTTGCTCATAAATGGCAACTTGTTCCTTGTAGATCTTAAGTTCATTGGCTATCGGGTCATGAGGAACGAACGCATCATTATCAGACGATACACATACATTATTTAGAGTGGAAGATGCACAACTTGGTACAACAGAAATATTATTGACCGACAAATATTGTTCATATGGAATAACATTGCTGTTACCCATATAGACACTAGTTGAGTCGATAACATTTGACTGTTGTACTTCATTATGAATCTCATGTTCGTCCTGATTAGTAACACTATGATCAATAGCATTTTCCAGAGTGTGTACCTCAGATAAGATTGATGCATTAGATGGACCAGCTTGTGGATTTGCTGACCCGGCTGAGGACAAATTGGCCATGAATATAGTCTGAGCAGTCGGTTCATCATCAACATCTGAATCAAAAGCGTCACATTCATCTGCTTGGAAAATATTGTCCTCATTCAGAGCTAAGTCTTGGACTGGTTGATTATCCACATCTGCATCAAAGGTGTTTCCTTGTTCACCAGCCAGAAAGAGTAGTTCCTCTTCATCCAAAACTGCACCATTCTCTTGGGCTTGCATCAGCAGCATTTTGTCCTTAAAATAATTAGAATTCTATGGACGCTTCGGCTGAGTACAGTTCCTTACAATATGTCTAACCCTGTTACAGTTATAACACTTGACCGGTTTTCCTTGGACCTGCATTGGCATTCCAGCTCTGATTCTGCGCCCCCCCCCCCCCCCCCCCATTGCCTGCAGCACCATTTCCCCGAGCAGCATACCTCTGATTCTGATTCTGATTCTGTCGCCCTTGAACATTCTGAGCTCTGAATGATTGGGCAAGAAGTGGCATTTGTTTGGTTAGGTTGTCAAGTATTTCATCAGTTTAGGTGTATCCGGAATCAATTTGTGATGTTTTAGGGAATTTGTGATATTGTAATGTTGAGGGTGTTGATGAAGATGGATATGATTGAGACTGGACATGTAATGATTGGGCATGAGGTTGGACAGTTGACACAAATGCAAGTTGATCATTTGTAGCAGGAGTGATTCTTTCAATAATCAGTCAATCTTGTACATCATGCTTCTCATGTTGTCTTAAGTATGCATACAGCTGTTCGTAATTTGTCTCTTTTTAGACTTTGTTGAGTTTATACGGTGTCATGAACCTATCCTTTTCAGGTGAATATTGTCACAAACTGGTGTCAGTGAATGTTAGGCATTGTCGATTCTGATATTCCTCGTGGCGTGACCAGCTTGGTAAGCGAAATTGTACTCATTGACTCTGTTTTCACCTGGAAGGCTTCTTGAACCTTCAACTCATCGTAGATTCTCTATCTTCTTTTGTGAGCTCAAAACCTGCAAGAAGCATTTTGACGTTGTCCTAAATTTCTTTTGCTTCAATGTTGTGATTAATGAGCTTGTAGATATCTTTGGGTAATCCTTGAAGCACAATATTGGTGGCACGAACATCTGCATCGTACCGTTTCTTCTCCGTGTCACTGAGATCCTCATATGTATGAGGCCTTTCTGGTCCAAGAAGGACACCTCCCTCAGGGGTAGTTCCGAGTGTATCCCTTGTGGTTCTAAGCTTAAATGGTCCTTGATCAATTGACTGAAGAATTTGCAATCCATTTTCCTTTCATATACAATACAATTGGATTCGTTGTGACCATGATTCGTAATCAGTCCTATCAAGCATAGGAGGGCGGGTATCGGAACCGGCCGCTTGAATATCATCTAAATTACTAGACATGGTTGATTACTTGTATTACGATAAACTTTGGATCGGTACAATGATTAGTGATTGTATGTTAAAAGTGGTGTATGATTGTTAGATTAGGTGATATGTTGTTTGTTTGTGATTTGGTTTGGTTTAATTAAGTCTACGAGATGTATTACACAAGTCTCTGTCAGGAAATTTTAGACAAAACGCAGTGATGTGTCCTAGCCAAAACGCAGTCAAGAGTCTTAGACAAAACGCAATGAAGAAAAATTTTTGCCAGAAATTCTTTCCACCAAAACGCAATAATGGTCTTCAACTTGGGACAAAACGCACGGTACAAAACGCAGTAAGTAGGAGACAAAACGCAGTGAAGTATCTTAGGCAAAACGCAATCAACCCTTGAGACAAAACGCAATCAAGGTTATAATTGGGCAGAGTTTCTCTTAGTCAAAACGCAATGAGGGTCTTTAACTTGAGACAAAACACAGAGCCAAATCGCAACCTTCAATAACCAAAAACGCAGAGGCAGACGTCAGAAACCAAAACGCAACCTTTAGTACCAAAAACGCAGGGCAAAGCAAAACCAATACGCATACCCCTCATAACACAAACCGCGTACTGTTGTACTTACAAAATGACAAAACGCAGTTGTACTTTTCTGACAAAAATGCAGGAAGCCAAAACGCAACAAGTAATTGACAGTGAAGACAAAAGCAGTCATGAATAAAAAATACGAACTTTTCACCTAAAAACACCTAAAAATCACCCTTTTGAACATTTTTGCTTGGTTTCTTTTGCACAACTTGATCCTAGAAGGTTATAACAACAATAAAAACACTAACTTTAACACCACAAACTGAGAATCAAAGGTGTCAATTTAAAAAGACCATAACCTTCAAAAAACCCCTAACTTTGATCTAAACTAACCAAGAAAACGCACACACGATCTATCTAATCATCCCATGGGCTCTGATACCAATTGTAGTATATTGGATATCATAACACAAGGTATGGATTAAGGGTTGACCGATTTCTAGAGAGAGAAAATAGGAGTTCTAGTGAGAGAAAATCACTTAGTGTATGCTTGTGATAAAATGAACAACCAACCCCTTCTCATGGCTGGAAAGGGGTATTTATGCAAGTGTTTTGGTGCCCCTAAGTGGTCCATGGAGTGGGCTAACAAGTGGGTAAAGACCCGGCCCAACACCATAAGTCGTACGGTAACTAAACGATTAATACTAAGACTACGAGCTAACCTATGCTAGATATAACACGGGGTGACCGAGTCTTTTACATGGATTTTCATATTCCTAACAGCATTTGCCAAAAGACCCCAATTTCATGAACCGTCAACTACCTATGATGGGTAGCCGATGTTACAATTAATAGATCTATGGGCTTGACAACCCGGTTTGGTGTTTGGGGATGCATCCATTGCAGGAACACCCAATGTTCGGACATATTGTATCAAGATGTTAGTAGGTATGAGGCAAAGATACCTAACCTGGGGGCAATATTATTGAATATATCTTAAATGATCTTTATTAGTCGATGGGATCGGTGTCACGAGCTCAATGCAATATTTCCTAATAGCTTGTGTGCACAACAAGTTATATGATGATTATTATTAAACTTGTGTTCTAATCTTTATTAATATAAACTCTATGAATTCACTCAACGTTTTCGTTGACTTTTTAGCATGTTTTATCTCAGGTGATTATGCTTGTGCTTGCTTGGATGGGAGTATGGCGTGGATATCTAAAGATTTAAAGACTCACTTTACTTTCACATTCGATAAAATTTTACTATATGCAATGAGTCAATGTTGTTTTTGCAAAACCGTTCGGGGCCTTTGTAAACTCTAATTTTAATATATCGAATGTGACATTTATTTTAAACGTCTCTTCTGAGGTCGTTTTTTGTGACTTGTGCGTATGGACTATGAAGTCGCACCCCAAAGTGGTATTTCGCCGCGTTGTTGTGATTTTGGGGGTGTTAAAACAAAACAATATTTTTATAGATTTGGGGTTAATCATAAAATGACAAATAGTTGTCCCAGCGCCACCAACGGATCCACCAAATACATAGGACGGATCCAGCAATAGGTAGATCTGTGGGTCGCACGTCACAGCTGTCTGGGACAACATTTGAATTTCAAAGGCTTGCCTATAAATAGCAACCTTAAGCTTTAATTTCATAACACTACTCTTGACAAAATATTCTTTCACATACATCTTTTATATTCTTTAATCATTATACTTGTTACATTATCCATTACAAGTGATCAACTCATTCCACTCTTTAGTGAAGAACACTCAAGAAGACGTCAAGCTTCAAGTGTTAATAGTTTAGTTGTGTCATCACGTTTGTGATAATCATTCATCTTGTGTTGTGTGTTGTGTGTATCATATGTGTATGATAGGTTAGTATTTGGCCTCAAAATACATAGTGTGTTAGATTGGTTCTATCTTGAAGTATAACTCAGTATTTAGCTTAGTATCGGAAAAAGTGTAAGCGACGTGTACGGTTTTCTCCGCCTAAAGGGAGCTTGTTGACCTAGTGAAGATAACTCTCAAGTTGGGTACTTAGGGAGTGGAGTAGGGCGAAGAGGAGCTTCATAGCCGAACCACTATAAATCATTGTGTCATCGGTTTAATCTTTCTTATCTTTACTTGTTCATATTTCGTAAATTACTTATTTACTTATTGCATCGCTATCATATACACTTGTGTATATCTCTTGAGTTTACATAAGTCGATAATCTAAGTTTTAATTTAAAACGGTAAAAACTATTTAACTCCCCTTCTAGTTTCCACACATTATTATTCTCATAAGCATGATTTTATAATCATATAGATTTGGTTTTACAAATTTTACATAAATCTTTCAAGTCTTGCATTATATTTTCATACATGCATGCACTACATACCCAATATCCTCATCACCTTTGAGGTAATAATACTACACATATATATACTTATATATTTGAAAATTTTGGCTTTTTTACAAGCCAAAATCAACCACCTCATTGTAGGTAGTCCAACATGTGCTTTTTACCTTGTGTAACACCCCCAAATTTTGGTAGCGGAAAGGTAACCGGAGGCGTTACTTCATAATACATAAGCACGAGATATAAGATAATAGGCTTTACATGAGTCGTTTAAAAGATACTATCGTTGCTACATTAATAATAAATAAGTTTTAAAACAAGTGGTCCCAAAGTTTGCATCAAAAGAAATTCATAGTTTTAAATACAGCGAGAATAATTTAGTGCAAGTGAAAATCCATGAAAAATAATTTTGATGAATGATGACTCCAATGCACTTTGACAACATCATTACGAGTTAAGCACTTGAGAAATACATGCTTAAAATGCCAACATAAAGTTGGTGAGTTCATAAGTTTAAGTAAGTAGTAAAGGTGGACCACAAGATTTCAAGTGTATGACTATTGTAACACATACAATATCACAAAAAGTATTTCCAATTACACTAAGCTCATGACACCAAAGCTAAACAATATTATGTATGCAAGTCAATGCAAGTAAAGTTGCCTTTGTGGGTGTCTAACCCAAGACACTCAAAGTCCGACATGGTATACGTCCGTTTATCCGGCAACTCCGAAACAAGTAAGTGCTACTTACCCGAACGGGGATGTTAATCTCAATAGATCTATTTATAACACTCGCGCTTACAACACGTAATTAACGGTTCATGATAGTGGGCATAGTGGGTTGTCGGTACTTAGGCAAATCCGTAATCATGTAAAAAGTACTTGCGTCTAAAAGTAAAACAAGCATTATATCTTACCCCGAGATTTACAAAACAGTTATAAAACAAGTTAAATCGGGGCTATAAACTCACCTCAAGCAAAGTAGTGATTCGGAAAATAATCACAAGTATGTCACGCAACAAGTCCTAACCGCAACCTAGTTAAATAATGATGCGCTTTAGGTTTACAACAATAAGTGCACTAAATGCATATGAGATTTATAAATATATAACACAACCTAATGTGCTTGTATCTAAGATTTTCTATGTCCAAAATATATTTATAACAAAAGCTACAAGTGTTTTATATAAGAAATTACTTAAAATAGTGGGCTCGAAATAGGGTTTTCCCACTTCACGGGGGCGTATCTTCCTCGTTTTCCACTGAAATAACACGTTTCAAAAGCTTAGGTTGAAGGTTTTCAAGTTATCTTTTCAAAAATATAAGTCTCGTAAATTGATTCAATGTTTAAAGGGTCCAAAACTGGTCTAGAATACACCAAAGTCTTGTTGTCCACAAAGCAGAAAACTTACTCAGTCTTGTTTTAGTCATAACTCACTCAATTTTTATTGTCACGGGTTGATCCAACTTGATACCTTTAAGTTAAGATACCCTCTATTAAAGTCTCAACTGGATGAAAAGTCCATGACACTCTCAAAGTGTTCATAAATTCGTGTAAAGTCTAGAACTCTCTTTTGCTCACTAATCATGTAAAAATCATTTGGAAATGAATACGAACTCGAATCCTTTTGGTCACCTCCATAAATTTAGGTAACATGCTATATTAAGATATTTTTAAAATATTTTTACCCATGGGTTCCATTAATGTGGTCGTTACAAGTCATAAATTCAACCTAAAAATTTGCTCACTTTTAGAGTATATAATTCAAGCTTTTTAACAAGTTTCACTTATACACAAGCACACTAAGAAACTATAATTAATATATAAGATGTAGATAATATTTGATAGCATGAAAATAATGACACTTACAAAGATAGATGCTTAATGATGCAAGATTAACCCAAAATAACTAGTAAACCCTAGTTTTGAAGCACCAAACCCTTATCTTTTGTAAAACCTTTAACCAAATCTTAAAAAACCTTTAACTAAACTTTGAAAACTCTTGTTCTTGATCCCTTGCAGCCAAAATAATTGATAGAAAAGGATAGTAGTGTATGTTTGAAATGAAGTAAATGTGGAAGAGTTAGGTGCATGGTATTTATAGGAAAGGTTTATGCATGGTATTAACTAGTAAGCAAGTCAATACTTAAGAGATATGAGGGGGCGGTTAATAGAGGGTAAAAGAGTAGGATAAGCTTAGTATTTGGTTAATATAAGGTAAAGGTGTAAGCCTTGGATAATAGCATGCAAAGTTGTAAGTAGTTGGGTTATAAGGTGTAAAGAAGGATATGATGCTTGGAATATGCCAATTAGTTTTTAGAAGTATTATTGGGAGGAGGAGGGTGACGGCATACATGGGAGGGAAGGGAAAAAACATTTAAATTTTGAATGTTTAAAGTGTAGTTGTGTATATATATGTAGAGGTGGTAAAATATAGTGCATGCATGCATAAGTATATAATTAAACTAGTTTACTTAAAATAATGAAATGAAATGCATATGACTTATGAAATGTATCCGTAAGTATATTAATAAACTTATTATAAGTAGACTAAACATAGTCTAGAGTTGTTGTATGTCCGAAAATGTTTTTCACAGTTTACGAGATCACTTCCTGGTTTTAGGTTAAATCATGCACATATACGTTAAAAGTAGAATAGTTTAAGTTTATGGTTAAATATTAACCTGGAAAATTGTCAACTGTCACACCTTGTATCTCCCATATTTCCTTAACCATGCTAAACATAAAAGCCACCAAACATGACCACTTTTCTTCTCCCTTGTCTCCATTATATATCTCAAGGAGCCCTTCCCCTCCTGAATATTTTTTTACCATGTTAGTGTAACAAGACCATAAGAAGTAGAAAGCCTCTTTTGACCCTTCAATACATTGCACTATATAAGGAACCAACTAGCAAGTAAAAGCAACACACTGAAACACATCACTCACCACCACCTTAGCTGCGGTTTTATAGAATCAAACACAATTCCCAGACCTTATTACCATGTTTCCAGAACCTAAGAACACCACTTAGGGGAAAACTAATCCAAACGAAGCCATACGCTACACCTAAAACCCTTTTCCAAAAACACCCTTGTTCGTACACCATTATTGAGTTGTTGGTTTCCACAAGTAAGGACCGAGATTTGGGTTACCAGAGTAGGTTACGGGGTGTATGATTGTAGTTGGATCATTGGTTGATACTTGGTTATTGGTTGTGGGTAGATTTTCAGGTATTTGATTGTGTAAACATTTCCATTGACGAACTTGGTATTTTCTTAGTTATTTTCATGATGAAATATTCTGAATATATCATTTATAATATGTTTATCATGATGTTGAATATGGAGTAGTCGTTTATGTTTGTTTGGGCATATTGTGATCTTTGATATGTAGTGTTTGGATATGTGTTTATTGAAATGGTTAAACATGATTTGTCTAAGTAAATAGTCCAAAAGGGTACTTTATAAATCATTGTTCTATCATTCCATAATATATATTGATTGTAACAAAGTCTAAAGGTCGAAAGGATTCATTGTTATTAATTGGCATAAACACTTGTTACACTTATGGGTCGAAAGGATTTGTAACTTATGTTATCTTTATTTTTAACTTATAAACACTATCTTCACACTTCTATTGTAACACCCCAAAACCAATTTTTAAGTAATTATTCACGATAATGCCATATAATGAGTTTGACTACGACTTGTATAAGTTTGAAGGCGTTATGTGATTGGTTAGTCAACCCGATAGTTAAAATATAAGTATAAATATTATGTAAATGGTTTTAGAAAATAACATGTGCCTCAACTAGGAAGATATAGACTTAAAGAACTAAGGTTGTCAAATGGTAAATGTGCTACATAAGTTAATGTAGTCAAAATTAGGAGAAATAAGACTTGAGAGACCTATTGTGTCAAATGGCTAAACTTTCACCAACTAATATACAAATCCTTGGAATTCTCTACATAATTCCATAGTTATGTTTGGTGCCTGGTGTGTGTTGAACCAAGAAGAAGAGGAGAAAGACCAAGGTGATCCCAAAAGATCAATTGTGTATGAATTAAGGCTCCAATCAATAAATTAAGCCCTAGTAATGATCCTACCCAAGTAAGTAATCCTAATTGTGACTTAATTGAAGAATTAAGGGTTAGGGTTCATGTACCCAATTTGAGGGTTTTGGGTAATTGTGAATATAAACCACATATTGAAATATTTGGAATTATGGGTTAAGTTCTTTTAAATGATATTATCCAAATTAGGGATTTTCATCATATGATCAAGATATGATCATATGATGATGATGGGTATGTTTATGGGTGTGTAAACCATATTTATCTTAGTTATGTAATTGATAAGTTTATGTTGGAATAATCTTATCTAGGAACTAAATGATGTGGTGATGGCTTTATTGAGAATTAGCTTGGAATGAGGTAAGTAAATTGACTATGCAAGATGTTATATTGAATTTATCATGTTTGTTTAATGTATTATGTGTTAAGGATATGGAAGTATTAGGACTAGTGTGTTTGGAATTAAGAAGATGAAACTAGTTGAGCTTGGCATAGTTGGCATGTCATTAATGTTACATAGAGCTTAAGAATTGATGTGTAATTTGATGATAAGTGTTTATCAATAAATGTGGTTAGCTTAATTGTGATTCTAGCAAGGTATGTAAGCTTATGTGTGAATGAATGAATGATGAGTTAAATGTTATGATGTGAATGTGTTAAATGAAATATGACAACTTGTATGTCGTTTACTTACTAAGTGAAAGCTTATGTGTTTAAGTTGAAATATTTTATAGGTCCAATGTGAAGAAGGTAAGGCCTTGGAATAAGGCACAATGCTTAAGAGATTAGAATGTTGGATTATGTGTATGAAGTAAGTGTTAGATGTGGAGCTCGAATCAAGGTTGAACCCCAAGTGTCCTAATAGTTGGTTAATGAAGTTGTCAAGTGTCATTGTGTCATGTAAATGTGAATGTGTATAATGGGTAAGAGCCATTAGTTTTGGTTGTGTGTTTAAGTGTATGCAAATGGGTCAAGAAGGAGTGTTTGGTAAATCCCGCAAGGTATATTTTTGGGTCATTTAGATCGCAAACGATAATGGAATTGATTTATTATATTCTTTTAATGAATTCTGGAAAGTTTCGTTTAATGTTGAGTTCGGGAAGATAGTTTTCCAGAATAAAGTGTCAAAAATGCAATGGTGGGTGTCCAGCCAGGAGAAGCCGCCTGGCTTCTCTTTTTGCCGCCCGGCTTCTCTCTAGCCGGCCGGCTGGATGTTTTGCCTGCCGGATGAATGGGTCTGCAGTTTTGTGAATTTTATTTTTGTCGTAAAAACTAAACCGTAAAGAGTTAGACGGTGTACTTTATATTTTTGGAAAGCTAATTGAGTCTACTTTATGATAATTATACTTTCAAGGGTCTAATTGTAAGGTATTTTAATCAGTTTATCAAGAAAGGACACAAGGTCATTCCCGGTCTTGCGTTTTTGTAAAGTCTTTAATTTTCGGTCAAATTTTGAGTCTGAAAAGGGGCGTTTCAACTTGGCATCAGAGCTTTGGTCTAAGTGAAGTAGGTTTCCACTATAGTTTTTCCTAAAATTAGACCACTTGTAGATGTGTTTATCGTAAGTGTAAGTATCGAAGCATGTTAATGCCTTAGTTATAAGGTAAATTAAGTGATTGCGCATTTGTTTATAATGATGCTTAGATGTAGAATGATTATGAAAAATGATATATGTTATTTTGTCATAGACTAAAGGATTATGAATGCGGCTAAGAATGTGAAACACTTATCGGAGAAGTGTTAAGTATAGAAGTATATGTTTATATAAT
Source organism: Tanacetum coccineum (assembly GCA_026074375.1). Lineage (NCBI taxonomy): Eukaryota > Viridiplantae > Streptophyta > Magnoliopsida > Asterales > Asteraceae > Tanacetum > Tanacetum coccineum. Next base: position 23,351 of record BQNB010065109.1, on the reverse strand, counting down.
GTAAAGTCTATGGTAGGTTATTCAAATATATAAGTGATGTAAGATGTATATGAGGATATGAGATTAATAAATGCTTGAGCTAAGATAAATGTATAGGAATGCATTTTGATAAGTAATGATAAAAGTATGTAATTTGGGGTAAGTGAATGAGTGAATGTTTGAATTATAAAAGAGTTGCTTAATGAAGAATTATTGTATTGAGAGTAAGTGCTTATATGAATTACTAATAAAGGGATGAAGTATGATAAGTCATATAATGTAGAAAACATAATAAAATATAATGTGATGGTATGATGTGAATAAGTACGAGACGTATATGAATGATAAAGAATGAATACAATCTCGTTGATATATGAAAAAGATGTATGATAAGTAAAATAGATAAATGAGTGTATCTTAAAGTAAACCAAATGAATGGATAAAGAATGAGGTTTTTATACACGAAAGAGTTTAATGAAATAAAGGATATATTGGTATAAAATTTGATCATGAGTTCAACGTGGAGTTGATAAGAAAACACGAAATGCATATGTATATGTAATACATGAGAATGACAAGTATCATTGGATCTTGTGTAATATAAAGAAAGATGATAAATTATGAAGTAGAATGGCTTAAGGCAATAAAAGAGTATATGATTAGAAAGGTATGTGGATGATAAAAAGGGTAAAAAATGATAAATTAAAACATAGCTTGGGTCCAATGCTCGGTAAAAGTAATGGGCAAATCCCTACGGGGAGAAAGCCAAATGATGACATGTAAAGACCAACGCAAGGTTAGTGATACCACAAGGGTATGGATAATGGGCAAATACCTACGGGAAGAAAGCCAAGTTTCCTTCGAGAAAAGGTTAAAGAGATTGAATTCAAGACTACAAAAGATGATATTAAAAATAAATGAGTTATTAAAATGTGATAAGTGGAAAGTAATGAATACTTAAGCGTGTTTGAATGTTATGTCGGAAGTGTATAAGTAGGATGGTTTATAATCTCCTTATTTAAATGGATTGGGACGCCTTTTTATTTAAATAAAGAAATTGTGAATCACCGAACCATAAGTTTATATTTCTTTATTTGCATTGATTAGGACGCTTCTTAATGTAAATAAAGAAGTATAAATAAGTGGGCTTATGTGTTCTCGGCATAACATGAGAGGAATTAAGAAAGTAGACAATGAAAGTCTAAAATTAGTTCGACATCGTAGGAAATAAGATAGGTGAAATAAGAATTTGAGTATGACTTTTACTAGAGACTTTAAGAGGAAGCTAAGTTTTAGACGTTAGGAGTATAGGTTGAAGGATATAAGTTTAAATGGATGTTATAATATGCCTTATGGCATGGTGTAATGATTATGGTGGTCGCTAAGTATTATTAGTACTATAATGTGAATATGGAAGGTATAAGATAAAGTATTGAATTTTCGCAAATGACTTATAGTCCTTGATGAAAAATTAACTAAACAGAAGTAAAGAAAGAAAAGTATTATAATAGAAACGATAAAAGGAATGTCAATATGATTACAGTAAATAAGAAAGTATAAACTAATGTTGGCTTATAATAATTCAAGATAACGCAATTTCTCAAGTGACATGTAGTTATTGATGAAAATTTAGAAAAGAAATGAATGGGAACGTAATGATATAGAGAAAAAGTTACTAAAATGATAGAATCGAAAATGGTAAATGTCACTTAAATGATGCTTGTCATTAGAAAAAGTGTAAGTATGATAGTAATGAGCAAGAAGTAAAACGGGATAAGGATGATTAGAGGTATATAGCATGGCTAGAGTTGCAAAATCATATAAGTTGACGCAACTAGTTAAGTATATGCTTGAGAATGATAAGATAAAATGTGAGGTCAATGTGACCAAGTTTTGGTTAATAATAGACGAAGAGATTTCAGGGACGAAATCTAAATAAGGGAGATATATTTGTAACACCCCAAAACCGGTTTCTAAGTAATTATTTACGATAATGCCATAGAATGAGTTTGACTACGACTTCTATAAGTTTGAAGGCGTTATGTGATTGGTTAGTCAACCCGGTAGTTAAACTATAAGTATAAATATTATGTAAATGGTTTTAGAAAATACGATGTGCCTTAACTAGGAAGATATAGACTTAAAGGACTAAGGTTGTCAAATGGTAAATGTGCTACATAAGTTAATGTGGTCAAAATTAGGAGAAATAAGACTTGAGGGACCTATTGTGCCAAATGGCTAAACTTTCACCAACTGATATACAAATCCTTGGAATTCTCTACACAGTTCCATAGTTATGTTTGGTCCCTGGTGTGTGTCGAGCCAAGAAGAAAAGGAAAAAGACGGAGGTGATCCCAAAAGATCAATTGTGTATGAATTGAGGCTCCAATTAATAAATTAAGCCCTAGTAATGATCCTACCTAACCAAGTCATCCTAATTATGAGTTAATTGAAGAATTAAGGGTTAGGGTTCATGTACCCAATTTAGGGGATTTGGGTAATTGTGATTATAAACCACATATTGAAGTATTTGGGATCATGGGTTAAGTTGTATTAAGTGATATTATCAAGATTAGGGATTTTCATCATATGATCAAGATAGGATCATATGATGATGATGGGTATGTTTATGGGTGTGTAAACCCTAATTATCTTAGTTATGTAATTGAAAAGTTTATGTTGGAATAATCTTGTCTAGGAACCAAATGATGTGGTGATGGCTTTATTGAGAATTAGCTTGGAATGAGGTAAGTAAATTGACTATACAAGATGTTATATTGAATTTATCATGTTTTTTTAATGTATCATGTGTTAAGGATATCGAAGGATTAGGACTAGTATGTTTGGGGTTAAGAAGATGAAACTAGTTGAGCTTGGCATAGTTGGCATGTCATTGATGTTACATGGAGCTTAAAAATTGATGTGTAATTTGATGATAAGTGTTTATCAAAAGATGTGGTTAGCTTAGTTGTGATTCTAGCAAGGTATGTAAGCTTATGTGTGAATGAATGAATGATGAGTTAAATGTTATGATGCGGATGTGTTAAATGAAATATGATCAATTGTATGTCATTTACTTACTAAGCAAAAGCTTATGTGTTTAAGTTGAAATGTTTTGTAGGTCCAATGTGAAGAAGGTAAGGCCGTAGAATAAGGCACACGACTTAAGAGATTAGAATGTTGGATTATGTGTATGAAGTAAGTGTTAGATGCCGAGCTCGAATCAAGGTTGAACATCAAGTGTCCTAACGGTTGGTTAATGAAGTTGTCAAGTGTCATTGTGTCATGTAAATGTGAATGTGTATAATGGGTAAGAGTCATTGGTTTTGGTTGTGTGTTTAAGTATATACACAAATGGGTCAAGACGGGGTGTTTAGTAAATCCCATAAGGTATATGTTTTTGGGTCATTTAGACCGCAAACGATAATGGAATTGATGTATTATATTCTTTTAATTAATTCTGGAAAGTTCTGTTTAATGTCAAGTTCGGGAAGTTTGTTTTCTAGAATAAAGTTTCAAAAAATGCAATTGTGAATGTCCGCCAAGTGGAGCCGCACGTCTTCTCTTTTTGCCGCCCGGCTTCTCTCCAGCCGGCCAGCTGGATGTTTTGCCTGCTGGCTCCATGGGTCTGCAGTTTTGTGAATTTTGTTTTTGTCGTAAAAACTAAACCGTAAAGACTTAGAAGGTGTACGTTATATCATTGGAAAGATAATTGAGTCTACTTTATGATAATTATACTTTCAAGGGTCTAATTGTAAGGTATTTTATTCATTTTATCAAGGAATGACATAAGATCATTCTCGGTCTTGCGTTTTCGTAAAGTCTTTAATTTTCGGTCGAATTTTGAGTTTGAAAAGGGGCGTTTCATCTATGTCTTAGTGATTATGCCTAAAAAGACATGCCATAATCATTTGCTTGGTTCTACGTATTTCATTGCTTTCGTTATTATCTTGATTTTATACACGTTTATGGTAAATTTGATAAGTGACAATCATATTCACCTTAGCACCTTAATAACATTCTGAGTAGTTTATTAATTCACTAGTGTTTTAAATCCGCCGATTATGTATATAATCTAACTAACTAAGAAAACAAAAAGTAAATATGAAGGAGTAATCAAGAGATAAAGGCATGCTTGCATTGCCAATCCCCTAATTTCATCAATGATATAGTCCTAAGTGAAATGTTCATCTAGTAGTGTCTTAGTGGGTCTTGGGTAGAGGAGGTCGAGTACGATCGCTACCACTCTTTACTTCTTCCTAAAAGCTGAATAGGTCATTTCTCGTCCAATTTCTAACTGATTATCCAATCATTAAGCTTCTCAACTGATCTATGTAACCTACGTTCTGTGTGATTGCCAAGCCATTTAGTTTTTTTTATAATAGAGAGAGCGTCCTTTCGGGTCTAATAACACTATTACCGCTACTAAATCTTAAACCCTATTGTCTACCACTTTTAACTAGATGAGTGCCCTTTCGGAAACATGCCTCGCCATTAAAGATACTTGCCAAGGTATTCTAATGATTCTTATAGGTGTCGTTCATATGATCAATATAGTAGACAATTATAGTCAACAGGTAGCCATGATCTACGCAAAATCATAAGTCGTTAACAATACATAAATTATCCAAAACACAAGAGAATAAACTAGAGAACTATAATCATTAAATAAAAAAGGTTCATAACAAGGCAAGCGCAAAGGCTTTAGCCTCACATAACAAAAGATAAAACTTAATTATTCATAATAAACATAATAATCGAAGTCATAATAAAAAATTGATAATTAAAGGTTTATGATGTGTACAACTTCACTCTTGGAGTCTGCCTTCGTTCTTCAGCCTCCAAAAACGTCCAAGTAACCAGGGTTTTTAAATCTTATCAAATGGGTAGAGAAAGTGTGGTATTTATAGGCAAAAACCCGAGGGCCTGTTTTTCCTCACGGCGTATGCTTCTTGATGGCATACAATGTATGCCTCTGGATAAGTACTCCCATGTCACGTGGTCTTCAGATGTTTACGACGTATGCTTAGATGCGGCATACGGCGTAAGTTCTTCAACACTTGTTCATCTATTTCTTGACGAGATCTCACGGGTCGTATGCTCTAGGATGGCATATGGTGTGTTGATTGGATTGAAATAACACTTCGTCGCATTTAGGCTCTTTTGACTCATTTTCCGATATTTTCTGCGAGACTCCAAATAAACACTAAAGTAAACATTTGCAGTAATTAGGCATCACATCATATCAAAACAAGGCAAAAGGATGAATTATCGTAGAAATTTAATAGCTAAAACATGTATAAATTAGGAGGTATAAAACCACTACAACTTTTAGTACTCCCACATGATAACTCAAACCTCGTACAACCAAATATGTCTCTTCTAATTTTCCAAGATTAAGTTTTTATAAAGAGACAAATGGATAAATTTATGCAAGACCCTGAATCGGCTTAGGTATCAAATGGTTTGAAATTTTCTAGCCTATAAGGTAGGATAAACAAATCAGGGTCCTCCAATTTTTTGGTAGTTTGTTTTAGGCAAAGACGCACCTATTTTTTTCCTAACTCAAGGCTCTCAACATATTTATCCAAAAGGGCATTGTATATTGGAGCACGAGCTAAGACTTCAAGAACATGTAATTAAGATGTAAATCTTTAAATTCATCATTAAGGTTTGTTTCAGGTTCTTTTGTTTGAGGTGCTTCATTAGTTTCATTGACTGACACGTTACTTTGTCTGCTTTAATTGTGTATTTGGTCATTTGATGTGCTTTAGTTTATGAAACACGTTTTAATGGCATTGGCCGAATGGAAAGAGTTAGAGGTCCTTGGGTTGAACCTTCCCTTTGAGAGCAAGAACGAGCAGACGAAACCGATCAAATGGAATTAACATTGAGTTTCGAGTTCTTGATGGTGTCACTAGGGAGTGTACCTGTCATTCAGGTGACCTTCAAAGGAGTATCAATCTTATTTGTCATATTGCTTTGTTGCTGTTTGATATCGGCTTCAAACTTTGATAAACGAGCTTCTTAAGTTGACATAAAATTAGATTCTAATCCTTCAGGATTATATTGATTGTTAAAATATTGAGGAGGATTATCGAAGGTACGGTTTGAGGACTAGCCGTTTGTTTAAAAAGATTAGTAGATTTGAAAAATTGTTTGAAAATTAATTTCAATTTGCGTCCACCTAAAGTTTGAGCGATTCTTCAAAGATATATTTTATGAATCACTGACCCACAAAAAAAGTTTATATGTCACAACTAAAGGGTGCTTGGATTTGCGATGTGATGTTGATTATCTACTTATCACGTTCACAAAACATAAACGATCACTAGTGTTTGCGAAATTCTTCAAATAATTGATTATTTGCGTTATGATGGAGCGTTATGATGGAGAGAAAATGTGGTTTTGAATAACTAGGAATGAGGTGCTTTTGCAAAATGCAAGAAGTTGATTCTCATGTTGTCTACAAAATGAAAGCTTAATATGTATGTAATATATATCGCCCTCTCATTTAATTCTCATGTGGCCTATTATTTTGGTAAGGTAAATGTTCTTTTTTAAAATTCAACGCATTTAGTTACAGAATAATCAAGTTTGCCAAACACCAAAAAAACTTGTTATCTTGTTATTGCGATATAAAACAACATAATCAAATCAAAAAATTATATTTCATAATCGCATTTTGTAAAGGTTGATTATTGATTATTCGTTTTTAAAACGCATAATTTATTTTTAATAAGTAATCCCAAACAAGTGGTGAAAACTAGAAAAATGCAACATTAGGGGTGGGGGTTTAACAGGGGTGGCTCAAGAGTAAAGCAAGTAAAGCTAGGGCTTTAAGCCCCCAAATTTTTAAGACCCCCGATTTTCAAAGACATTGTATACATATATGGTCAGTGTCATGTTTTTTAGGTCGTCAACTATAACGAACCTATTATAAATTCCTTAAATAGCCGATAAATGTTAAATAGTCGAGGACAAGGCTATGATAACAGTCTAATGGGTCTAATATGAAAGGTAAATATTTTAGGGGAAAAAAGGGTTTTTAGATATTAATTTTAGAGCATTATGTACGCCATGTGGTTGTCATAGTTTCAATTTAGTAATATGAGACATGGGTGATTCTTGTTCAAAAGCTTCTGAGTTTATTGGAGTAGTATAAAGTATACATATACTTTATTTTCTTCATCTCCTAAAAGATGAAAATTCCTACAAGATCATATCCAAAATTTAACTCTCAAACCGTTATCACAAACACATTAAGAAAGCCGCACATAAAGCGTCAAAACAATAAGATAGCAAGCCCCACAAACACGAGATGCTTTATATGCATTGAATAAATTTTGCACCGACCCTAAAGCAAAATGCGACTCAAATACTCTAGCTAAACATGAACTAGGTGATTTTGAACTTTTGTTGGGAATTGTTTTTTAGTATGCCATGTTGCTTGCAATCAATTCCGTTAGTAAAAGTTTACAATCAAAAGATAATTGTATTAAGAGTAAACTGCAAAAATCATCCCTGTGGTTTGTAGTTTGTGGCACTAATCATCCCTAGCCGATACTATTGGCAATAATCATCTCTAAGTGGTAAATGTCCGGCAAAAATCATCCTTATTGGGGATGATTTTTGCAAAAAGTTTAACAAAAGTTTTGCAAAAATCATCCCTCTAGGGATGATTTTTGCCGAACGTTTCACCACTCAAGGATGATTAGTGCCAATAGTATCGGCTATGGATGATTAGTGCCACAAACTACAAACCACATGGATGATTTTTGCAGTTTACTCTTGTATTAATGATGCTATTAAACGATTAGAAGATCTTGTTTCATACTTTAAAAAATATCGAGATACTGGATTTAGAGATGCCTTAACTTCCCGCCAAAGAAATTGCTAAAGAAATAAATGTAGAACCAAAATTCAAAGAAAAACGAACTATTTGTAGAAATTGAAAATATGATGAGAATGTTGACAATGAAATTAGAAAAAACAGCAAAAAGATTTTTAACACCAATTATTTCTTATACATTATAGATCAAGCTATTTCATTACTTAAAAGTAGATTTGACCAATTTAAAGTGTATGAAGGTATCTTTAGCTTCTATTTAGCACTAAATATTTAGTCACTTGATGATAATAAGCTAAAAAGTAGTTATCTTAACCTTGAAAGGTCTTTAAACCATAACAATTGTTCAGATATTAACGGGTTAGATTTATTTTGGAAACTAAAAGTTTTGAGAGAAGTTATATATTTTAAAAATTGCTACACCGATTGATATACTTAACTATATTAGAAACGAGGTTCGTAACCCGTGCATCGCCGCAGAGCGTGGGGGACAAATTTTGCAACGGAACGATAACCTCAAGTACTATTTGTCAGTCGTTGGGACTAACATTGCAATGAACCGATAACCTCAAGGACTATTTCCTTAAGTTTCTTAAAAATATATATGAAACTTAAACATTTTTTATAAAATAGTAGTATGTCAGAAGCATTACAATATTGGGCTCGTAATTCATAGGCCTGTCTGTCTGTATATTTTTCATTTGAAAGTACGCTACATATTTGTTACATATTGATAAATAAAGTTTTTTTAATATAAAAAAGTCGTATATAGGGAAAACTTTGAAGGTGTGTTTGGTAGGGAGAAATGAAGATAAATAGATTTAGTGTCATTTCTCAAGTATGTTTGGTAGAAAGAAATAAAAAAAAAATGAAGAATTGATGATAATTAGGTTGAGAAATAGAGAGAAATGGTAGTGTATTTTTTGTCACCCCTATTTTCACAATTTTTTTAGAGAATTTGGAGAAATGAGTTTTTATTTTTATTTTTTGTTTTTTGCTTTTATCTTTCTATTCTTTTGAAATCACGGTAGGGTCAAATTCGAGCCAAGACTAAAAATTACATACTCACCCGACCCTATTTGAATTTCGGTTACTCCGGTCGGGTTCATTCGGGTTCGGGTCAACCCCGAATATGAGTAAAATGTAATAAAAATGCCTTTTTTACTCGTTTAAATAGAAAATTTATACTAAAAAAAATAAAAAATTATTCGGGTCGACTCGAACCCGAGTTAGCAAAACTTTTTTAACCCGATACCCGACCCTATCTTGCATTCTGGTTACTCGATTCACCCGAATAAAAAATTTTGACCCGGGTAACACGATCCGAATAGGCTTAATCGGGGTCGAGTCCGAATAGGCTTAACCCGACCCGAGTAACCTGGCTCGAAAAAAATGATGGTGCAATTATTGTATTATAATCGCTCTTTATTTGTAGTTTTTCAAAAGATTAAAAATATTTCGTGATTATTTTTTATTTCAATTATCTTGTGTTATGAAACGATAGAATTCAACACATTTCTCATTCAATTCCATTTCTCTGAATTATTCTCTACTTCATTTATAATCTCTAAAATTATTTCATTTATAATCTCTAAAATTATCTCTACTAAACGTGCTCTCAGGGTTTTTTATGGTGGGGTGGATGAGTTTGAATTTTTTAATTATGTTGAATTTTTTAATCATGTAGCACAATTCCCAATTTATGATGTTTAATATAACTTATATAATGTTAACCGTTCCGGTAACGGTTACATCGACGGGAGAAAGTTTTTGAAAACGTAAGTTGATTAAAAATTATTTAAAATCAAAAATTACAAAAAAGATTAAAAATTATTATCGATCGAAAACGAAATATATATTGATTTTAAAAATTAATCAAAGATTTCGCATAAAAAAATGCTAGAAAGGTAAATTTCATATAAACAATTTTTCGGCAAAGAACTTCGTAAAAAGACCTCGTTTCAAAGCTTCGCTTTAGTTCTCCATGAAGGTTGAGCCACCCCTGGGGTTTAAGTGACGCAAGTTGCCTGGTTGAGTTAGTTACCAATTTACGGTACAAACAATAAAACTTAGTCAAAATTGTATTATGAGCTACCTTGTAGATGAATACTAAACCTTATGCACCAAACTGGGCATTCTATATGAGCGAATGTGACAAGAATAAAGCTATACTGAAATAAGACCCACATATCCAGCATACAACATCAATAAAAATGAAAGAATGTATGCACATGCGACAATGACAGGTTCCTTCATCCCACATGCTTCAAGATGGTAATGCAAGGGAACCATCCTGAACAAACGAAACCCAATTCCGTTCAAGCGTTTGGTGGTCTTGAAGTAGGATACCTAGCAAAAAAGGGTAAGATCAGAATGCAACTGAATTATTAAAGTCCAATTACTTAAAAAAAATGGGTCGAAGTGGGCCAACATGTAGATTAACTATGAAGGGTAAGTTTAGAATGCAAATGAGTTATTGGGGTCCATTTACTTGTTCATGGCTCGAGGCAAAACATGTCGAACACAAAAATTAGTCATGAAGGTTACATTTCAAAGGGGCCAAAGTCGAGTAAAATTTATTGCATACATAATACAATCTTAAATTCATTACTATATTTTTGAACCTATTTAACATATTAACAATAAAAGATATTTGGTTTAAAAGATAAAACCTTGCGAGTTGACCCAACCAGACCATTTTGAACTTCAGCTGTTTTGACCCGTTACCCAACCCGTCCAGACCCACTCATTTTGCATTATAAACTATATTATAAGTTGTATGCGACAGTAGTAATCTCAACATGCCCCTAAGAGACTACTTATTTCTCAATAAAAAAATTAAAATTGACATCTCTGTTTTAGAACCGTATTAAAAATCAAAACAGATGATTAGAAACTAATATGTGCCTATATAATAAAAAGCAATTAATACCTGCAATACAACAGATAGTGCCTCCAAAACAATGACTCCAGATGATATAAGTAGCGGAAAGAACATTCCTGTACATGCAGCCATTGCAGCCAGACCTCCACCCAATGCCAAAGCTCCAGTATCACCCATGAACACAGAAGCCTTATACCGGTTATGAAATAGGAACCCAACACAAGCTCCAGCCATTGATGCTCCAAAAACAGAAAGATCTGTTTTAAATACCAATAGCAGTTACTTATGAGAAGCTCAATCAATTCTTTTTGTTTTAGTAACACAGTCAAAAAAGTAGAATAATATAACAACAATGAAATTTAGGTAGTAATGGTATAAGAATAAATACAGCATATACTACTAACCTGAACATATCGGAAGAACTGCAATGGACATCGCTATAAATGCAAGAGCCGCGGTTCCTCCAGCTAAACCGTCAAGACCATCAGTTAACTCCATTCCATTTGCCATTGACACAAAAGCAAATGACGTCAATAGCATATAAGAACCTCCCATGCAGACAAGGCCCAATGGTAGAGGTAGAGGAACCACCATTTTACTGCACAATGTGAACAAGCAACTATGAGATTAATTGGCAGGGCACACTGTTCCTCCAATTTTTTTAGCCTAATTAACAAGCAATTGGCAGAGAGCAAAGGAGTGATAACATTATATTATCTATACACATTCAAGTTACAAATAGAAAAACAAAGATGCAATAAATCACCGTTTTCATAGTTTAGATCAACTGTAGTAGATAATCAAATGCAGACTAGACATTTTGGTACCCAAGACTTTGGTCACAACAGAATTACATTACATTATAATTTTGGCTAGATCAGGAAGATGCATGACAAAAATTAAAATTACAAATTTAAGAAAACAATTCTATTCAACTTAATTTTTAAATATATAGGATATCCGATGAGGAGAAACCTATAGCAAAGTAGGCCTTCTCTCATAACTTGTAGAATAGGTTTTGTATTAATCTATAAAACTTATTGCAGATTAAGTTTTTTCGGTCTAAAAGAATATCTAGGTAAAAAGTAAAGTAGCTCCCAATACAGTCTTCCACGGGTTATGGGTCCCAATACCGTCTTCCACGGTGTATGGGGGAGGTTGAGACGTAGACAACCCTACCACTACCAAAGGTAGAGAGGCTGCTTCCGGTTCTACCAAAGGTAGAAAAGGACCTCCGGCCTTGCAAGGGGTAAGGATCGAACACTTAACCTATATCTCCAGAGGCAAGAGTGTTAACCACTTGATCCAAGCCTTGCTCTATAAAAGAATATTAGGTAAACATGTTAAAACTTATGTCCCCCTACTAAGGTGCAAGCATCAACATAAAGAAAAGATGTGGGCAAACACAACCACATAAACTAGAATTAACATGCTTATATTGCAGAATGACATAAAACTAAAACAATGTAGAATGACACCACAAAATTGATCTCTTAAGGAAACATACGTGAGTTACCATCAAAATAGGTACAAGAAAGTATACATGCTGTACGGCGATGCTATATTCCTGCTACATAACCAAAAATAGAACAATGTTCCAACAGCTACCTGCGCAACAAAGATCAAGTAAATTTTCAATACTAAATTTGCTTTATAAGGAGAACATAATTCTTATAAACAAAAAATGAATTGGTAGAGGTTGGATTGGGTTGACCTGCAAATCTGTTTCTTCAATTACATAAATTATGTGTTGGCTATGACTTATGATGACAAAAACAATATTGTTACAGCAATAATCAACTTTTAGCAAAAACAATTTAGGAGGTTATAAGCATTAAAGAATTAAGACATTGGGCTACTTACAACTCATTTGACCCGTTCCCCTTTTAGTAAAAGTTCTTGATTTGACTGTTTGACTTGTTCGAGTAAAATACAACCCAAACGTAATAAGAAAAATATATTACCTCCATCAGAATTCTTATCCACGGAGATAAGCCTACCTTCCTCCTTTGCACCATACTTAAAAGGTCATCTATAAGTCCAATTGTCGCAAATGCTATAGTCGCTATAGATGCTCCTAAAACTTCTACAGAAGAAAAACCAACTAATACTACTGCAACTATTACCCCAATCGGTATAAGAAACAATCCACCCATAGTTGCAGTTCCGTGTTTAGAGGAGTGCCTGGCAGGCCATTTGCTTACAAATAATTGCATCTTTAGAATACGAAATAATGGAACACATATATAGCCAACAGAAGCCACTAGGGCTGCAGAGGCTGTAAAAGGGAATATCAAGTGAAATGTCGGTAACGGAAGTCTCACTATGCGCCATGCATGTGAATCCAAAAGCAGTAGAAGCACTGTTAAAAAAGAAACAAGCCCTATATTGTTGAAAATTCCATATTTGTACCTGCAATGAAAACAAAAGTCAAGTTAAAAGCTTAGTTGATTGGGTATAAATTACAAGTATGTTAGACTTGGAACAATAAGTATAGACCTTGTCACAGTTCAATCCCAAAACAATCACAATAGCATGTTAGTAACTTCTATCCAGATTTTAGATGTCACCGCTGACTTTGTACATACGTGGAGAATCGTTGAACTACTAAATACTCTTTAGAAATAATTCTTGACAAAAACCATATTTTCAAAAATTTAATAACCGACAATAGTAACTTTGTCCTGAATCCACAAGCGCCCGAAACTTATATTGGTTAGGAAGTGAATTGACTCTCAAAGGTACATCTCCTCATAGACATAGAATTTGAAAAGCAATAAAACCTACTGCTAAAATGTCACTTCAAGAAATAGTGGGCAGACCCTATCTAGAAAAATAGAGGTCTAGTAGTTGAAGGTGTAATACAATTATTAATCTACGATGGGAGGATAAACAAGAAGATACCAATTACCAAGAAAGCAAACCATTAAACTAAAGAAAGGACTCACGAAATGACACTCATAATCATACTACCAACCAAAGCACCAACTCTAATGAATGATTATCCAAATTCCAAAACAACCAAACATAGTTTAAGAAAGCTATGTTGCCTCTAATCCTTTATACCAGTACTTCCCATTGTCAATGACCTCTCGATAAGTAAGGATTGATCAAACCCTTAGACTTCACCCACTCTCTGGTAGCTGCTATAGAAACAAATACACTAAACACAGATCTTTCTCTGTCTAAACGGACTAACTATTAACCACTCAAGGGTGGCCTAGTGGCAAAGGGAGTTGTGGCTATCACTCTAAAATGTGTGAGGTTTCAAGTTCAATTTCTGCTAGGTGCTAACAACCTTGAAGTGGCCACGCCAATCTCCTGAAAAGGAGGGCTTTACCTGGTTTGAGTCTGTGTGGCGGTGAATTCAAACCCTGTGGATTAGTCGGCCAAAAGGTTGGAAACCATGGTTACCAAAAAAAAAATGGATCGTCTAAAGTTGCTCTCATGTTCTTTCAAACGCACCATGGAGGGAGTTCGCTATGCTAGGCTTTGGGATCTCCCGGATTCTATATTTAAGTAGCTTGATGTTTTGTCTTTGTACCTTTAAATGGTTTTTTCCCATTGGTGTTATTGGGTATGTATTTGATAGGTAGTTTCGAATGGCATGTCATTCGATTTTGGTAGTTCAAGCTCATGCTTGAGGTTAATGTGACACACAGTCACATTCCAGTGTACTTATTGGCAATTTTGGGTGATTAATATATTTTACCGGGGTGAGTCCCTTTTACCCAAAAAAAAAAAAAATGGACCAACTATTTTTTAATCAGGTGGTAAAGTTTCCAGTTGTTGTTTTGTCCAGGTCAAACCTCCAATCAGTATTCGACTAAATCAAAAGTTTTAGAGCTGGTTTGGTTAAATCATTAATATACAGGGACACGCTAAAATCATCCTGTCACTAATTCAATAGCTTGAAAACAACTGTGTTTTAAATGAGGTCTGATAAGACCCGGTTCAGAGAAACTTATCGGAGGCGTCCTAGAAATAAGTGAAGGGGCTGAATTGTTAGTAATAAAAGAGCGAGGGTTCATTATTTTATCTTCTTTCCTTATTATGCAATGTCTTGTTTTCCAAGTTAGTCGTTTATTATAAATAGGGGTTTTAGAGTCATAAGTTAGGGTACGAATTTGGTGAGTCGACATCTAGGGAGTTTACCTGTTTTCTCAAATAACAGGGAGGTACTATCTTTTTATTTGTTTCGGTGAACTTTTGCTTATTATAATTTAATCGTTTCCTGGATTATCAATTGATTTCGGTTCCAACCTTATCAATTGGTATCAGAGCAACGATCCACAACCAAGATCAACAATGGTTAGAGCTGCTGATTTGGAGCTCGAATTCAACCAGTTTCAAGAAAACACGAATGGCCGTTTAACAACTTTGGAGAATGAATTGGCGGCTATGAGATTAGAGGCTAATCAACGTCATGAGCAGACAAATCAACGTCATGAGCAGTCAAATCAACGTCATGAGCAGTCAATAAAGATGCAGGAAGAGATGATGAGAATGATGACTGAACTGATGAAGAAAAATTCAGATGAAGTTGAATCAACTAAAGGTTTTCGTTCATATGATGATCTTGGCTTCGAGATATTTGAAACAAGTGCTGCTGGGGAGAGAAAGAACCCAAAGGAGAGTGTTAATTCTTTGGGATCAAAGAGAGTGGAGTTTGGAACTAGTTCGGTTTTGAATGAGATCAATAGAAAAGTGAACTCAGGGCTTGGTGATGATAATGAATTGGTACGACAAAAGACACTTACTGCTGGAACAATTTTTAAAGCGAATGATTACAGGTTTAAAAAATTAAAGATGCCAATCTTTGATGGTGAGGATGCTTACGGGTGGATTTATAGAATGGAAAGATTTTTTAAAATCCAAGGAGTTGAAGCATTGGAACAGTTACAAGTCGCTGAATTATGTTTAGAAGGTGAAGCATTATCGTGGTATTGTTGAAGTGAAGGGAGGCTCCACCGTTCGATCATGGAATGATTGAAAGGGTAGTTTATTAAATTGATACCAGAAACCAACAAGGTAATCTGTTTGAACAGTTTTTTACTATAACATAGGACGGAACGGCTCAGGCGTATGTGGCTCTATTCGAAAAGTTAGCTGGACAATTGGTGGGTGTGTCGGAACAAGTACTTGAAGCAACTTTCATTAAAGGTCTTAAGCCTGATTTACGAGCATCAGTTAGAGTTATGCGTCCCGAAGGTTTGAACCATGCCATGATACTAGCAGTTACAATCGAAGAAAACAAAGGTTTTGACATCGGAGCACGTGGAGGAGGGTCTTATCGTTCAGGCGGAACAACTTCAAACTTTTCTGGTTATAAAAATAACACAACAAGCTCAACTCGAACCTTGTTATCTACTGCATCAACAGGTAATAAAGGAGGAATTAGCAGCACTGGACGGGTAAGTCAGTTTAAAAGATTAACAGAAGCAGAATTAGCTGATAAAAGATCAAAAGGGTTGTGTTTTAAATGTGATCAGAAGTTCGGGCCTGGTCATATTTGTGCGAGTCGTTCACTACAGGTGTTGTTGGTCGATGAAGAAGAGGAATATGAAGAGGAGGACGGGGAGGAGTTGAAAATGGCAACGGATCATGTACACCTTGACATGGTTGAGGTGTCTTTGAATTCTGTAATGGGATTTACTCCAAATCGTACGATGAAACTACGCGGGAAGATTGGAGATCGAGAAGTAGCGGTTTTGATTGATTGTGGAGCAACACACAATTTTATTTCGTCAAAAATAGTAGAAGAACTAGGACTTGCAGTTAGTGATTCGGGAACATTTAATGTAACTCTTGGTAATGGAGAAACTACAAGAAGTAAAGGAATTTGCAAGGGCTTAGTTGTGGTATTTCCAGAGATACAAGTCTTCGAAGATTTCTTACCGTTGGAACTTGGTAGCACTGATGCAATTTTAGGAATTAAATGGCTACAAACTTTGGGGGATGTCAAAATGAACTGGAAATTGTTAACAATGAAGTTTATGGTCGGTTTAGGTGAAGTAACCTTATGTGGGGATCCGAGTTTATGTCGATCCAAATTATCTTTAAAAGCTATGGAGAAATCACTAAAGGCAAACGCAGAATGTTACTTGGTGGAATTGAAGGAGTTGGATGCACATAAATCAAGCCATCAAGGGGTGAATACAGAGCCGTTTAAAAAACTACTACTTCAGTTTGAAGATGTCTTTAACATGCCATTTGGATTACCCCCAACCCGTGCACATGAGCATGCTATCAACTTATGAGAAGGGACGACACCCGTTAGCGTACGACCTTATCGTTATCCTCAAGTGCAAAAAGATGAAATGGAAAAGCTTGTGCGGGAAATGTTAGAAGCAGGGATAATACAACCAAGTGTGAGTCCGTTTTCGAGTTCAGTTTTATTGGTTAAGAAAAAAGATGGAAGTTGGCGTTTTTGTGTTGATTACCGAGCTTTAAACAATGCGACAATTTTAGATAAGTTCCCAATTTCGGTAATTGATGAGTTGCTAAATGAATTACAAGTGGCTAAAATATTCTCTAAAATTGATCTTAAATCGGGTTATCATCAAATCACAATGAAGAGTAGCGATGTACAGAAGACAGCTTTCCGAACTCACGAAGGGCATTATGAATTCTTGGTGATGCCTTTCGGACTCACTAATGCTCCAGCAACGTTCCAAGCCTTAATGAACAAGGTATTCAAATCTTATCTTCGTAAATTTATACTTGTCTTCTTTGATGATATATTGGTTTATAGTCGGTCTGTTGAGGAACATGAGGTCCATTTGCGGACGGTTTTACAAACTTTAAGGGAGCAAAAGTTGTATGCAAATCACAAAAAATGTTCGTTTGCACAAGAACAAATTAAGTATCTTGGGCATGTTGTTACTCGTGATGGGGTGGCGGCTAATCCATCAAAAGTAAAAGCAATGCTTGAATGGCCGGTTCCAAAATCGATTCGTGAGTTGCGTGGTTTTCTTGGATTGACGAGGTATTACCGGAAATTTGTTAAGGGGTACGGTAAGATTGCTTCACCTTTGACTGACCAGCTTAAAAAGGATAGTTTCAAATGGAATGAGGAAGCAAACCAGGCTTTTGAGACTTTACGCACAACTATGTCAACATTACCTGTACTAGTGTTGCCAGATTTCTCTCAGCCATTTGTTGTTGAAGTTGATGCGTCTGGATTTGGGATAGGGGTTGTTTTGTTGCAAAATAAAAAAGCAATCGCTTATTTTAGTCAAGTTTTAGGTCCACGATCTTGGCTTAAGTCAGTTTATGAAAAGGAGTTAATGGCTATTGTTTTAGCAATTCGTAAATGGCGACCTTACTTATTAGGCAAGAAGTTCATTGTTAGAACCGATCAAAGGAGTTTAAAATATTTATTGGAGCAACGGTTGGTATCTGAAGAGCATCAAAGATGGTTGTCAAAGTTAGTAGGTTATGACTTTGAGATTCAATATCGACCCGGAATTGAAAACCGTGTGGCGGATGCTTTGTCTCGTCGGGGAGAGGACCCCAAATTAGCAGCTTTGTCTATTCCATGGGTTATTGATTGGCAAGAATTGGTTCGTGAAATAACTAGAGATCCACAACTTAGTACTATACGAGGTCAGATAACTAAAGGGGAGTCGGCGCCAGATGGGTATAGTATGGATGGTCAACGTTTGTTATACAAAGGGAGATTGGTGATTCCTCGATATTCCCCCTGGATTCCGAAACTCTTCCATGAGTTTCACAACAGTGTAGTTGGAGGTCATTCTGGAGCTCTCAAAACACAGCGAAGAATGGCGAAAGAGGTTTACTGGGTTGGAATGAAAAAAGATATAGAAAAATTGGTCGCCGAGTGTGATATTTGTCAACGGCAAAAATATTCTACGATGGCGCCAAATGGACTATTGCAACCTCTAAATTTGCCAACTCGGGTTTGGGCTGAAATAACTATGGATTTCATTGACGGGTTGCCTAAATCCGAAGGATATACGGTTATTTTGGTAGTTGTGGACAGACTAAGTAAGTACGCTCATTTTGTACCATTACGCCATCCTTATACAGCCAAGACAGTTGCAGCAGCATTCTTACGAGAGGTGGTACGATTACACGGGATTCCAGAATCAATTGTATCAGATCGAGATCGTGTATTTTTGAGTCATTTTTGGAGAGAATTATTCAAGCTGCAAGGAACCAACTTGAAGAGGAGTTCTTCTTATCACCCGCAGACAGATGGTCAATCGGAAGTAGTGAACAGAAGTGTTGAGACTTACTTGCGTTGTTTTGCTTCAGATACCCCTAAGCAATGGGCAAGGTGGCTATCATGGGCTGAGTATTGGTATAACACATCTTATCACACTTCAATGAACATGACTCCTTTTAAAGTTTTATACGGAAGAGATCCACCACATTTAATTTATTATGGTAGTGTTCCATCCCCCGTATTTGAAGTTGATAGGTATTTAGAAGAACGAGATTGTATATTAAAAGAGTTGAAGGAGCATTTGTTAAGGGCACAAGAAAGGATGAAAAAACAAGCTGATAAGCATCGTACAGATGTTGAATTTGAAGTTGGTGATTGGGTCTACATAAAACTTCAGCCATATCGTCAACATTCATTGGCAATGAGGCGTAACGAGAAATTGTCTCCAAAATATTTTGGACCATATCAAGTGTTAGAAAGGGTGGGAAAGGTAGCATATAAGTTGGAACTTCCAACAACAGCTCGTATACATTCTGTCTTTCATATTTCACAGCTTAAGAAAATGAAGAATCCGACTATAACACGTCAAGAATTGCCTGCTGGTTTGAAAGAAGATATGGAATTAATATTGGTGCATGATCGGGTTGAAGGAGTTCGTAAGGGAAAGTCTAGCAGCAAGGAGGAGCGTGAAGTATTAATTAAATGGAAGGATTTGCCAACACATGAAGCAACTTGGGAACTGTACTCTACCATTCAGAAGCAATTTCCTGATTTCCACCTTGAGGACAATGTGGCTGTTTGGGAGGGAAGTATTGATAAGACCCGGTTCACAGAAACTTCTTAGAGGCGTCCTAAAAATAAGTGGAGGGGCTGAATTGTTAGTAATAAAAGAGCGAGGGTTTATTATTTTATCTTCTTTTCTTATTATGCAATGTCTTGTTTTTTAAGTTAGTCTAAGTTAAGGTATGAATTTGGTGAGTCGACATCTAAGGAGTTTACGTGTTTTCTCAAACAATCGTTTCCTGGATTATCAATTGATTTCGGTTCCAACCTCATCAGAAACTCCATCCAAATCAATGGTAGCTATTACCTGAAAATAAAGAGGACAAAAAATTTCAATCCAACATTACATACCCTAAACTCTGGCTTCTAAGGACCCTAATGCGTAATACTTACAGGAGTGCACAAAATGTGTGAATCAACATGCACATAATTGATATCAATGAAATCCATAGTACATTCCAGCTAAATAAGTTCACCAGCTCGCTCAACTATATTAAGAAATGCCCACATATTTGTACTCCAAAGATCCTCGGATGCACGGCGCCTTAACAATCTCCATTCTGCTGCTTGACCACATCAGGATTAAAAATCACAATTTCTTCACCATATCCCCTGCATCAATTTCATTCAAGCATTCATTATAATGATCTCATATAAATATAAATATCTATACTATTATATAAATCATTTATGTTGTGGGGTTCATCAAAAATTAAGATAAGGAAGTGCAATCTTGACAATCCATCTCATTTTAAAGAAATACATCATAGAGTGACATGTGTCATCTTTTAATTAAAAAATCACCCTTATTTCCAAATTGAAATATCTTTTTATCTATTAAATTTTTTTATGATATAATTTCACCATATTTTTTAAAATTTTGTTCTCTATAATTCAACATCCATTTTAATATATTTTTATCAATTTTTAGATTTTTAGTGGGTTTATTTTATTTTGATTAAATTTTTTTACAACTTTAACCTTAATTTATTTGAAAAGAGTGTTTAATTGGTAAGAGACTGTGAGAGTCTTTTAAATGCGAGTATGATGATGTTAATATGGTGTTGCATGAAAGCTACGGGAAAACCAAACAAACACATACAACGGACACGTATACATTCGAAGTGTTGTGAAACGAATTCACTTAGCGGGTAGAGAATTGCGGGGAGAGTTAGGTAAAAAAATTATCACCGCTGCTATGCGCGGATATCCAACTAGTAAATATAAATATAGGTAATATGAAGTAACTTGATTCAATGACGACAAATATAAACATTTTAGACGAAACATAAATTTACAAAAGACATGTGAGAATATAAAACTTACCTCTTTCTTGCTCTAAACTTATAATAAGCTGAAATAAATATTTGTTACTTTCATTTACTTGTTGCGATCACTCATTTTGACCACTAATCTGAAGTAACCTACTATGTGCTGAAACATCCCACTTATAACCACTAATCAAAAGCGATCACTGATTTTGACGTGTTGCCAACCCATTTATAAGTTATAACCACTAATCTGCCACCTAAAGTATCAATCTAGAGAAACAACCAAAAAATGCAACTCATTTTGATTAGACATAGATATGATATTGGCTGATAAAACACGATCAAAATTTAAATGTATGGTGTGAGTGTATGGGCTACCAGATCAGATGTATCTAATTCAATGTTCTCTTTAACAACAACCTACATACATAGATAAGCGTTTGAGAAAACAATTATCTACACATTACCTTAGTCAACAACATCTGTTATCATCATTCATGAAGTTTGACCGATTTGTTTGGGCGTTTGAGATTGGTTGTTTTGAGTATTAAAGCATGACATTTTTGTTTTTGAATTGTGTATCTTAAATATTGGCCTGGTCCGTTGGTTGAGGCTCTTGTTTCAGTATCAACAAACCAAGGTTCGAAACTGACAAAGATGCAAAATTTTAATATTTTTTTCCGGAAAGTCATGGTTTTTATGTGTCCACCTCTATGAACATGTGTTAACTACATAAAATGTCATTAGCTTTAACCACAACCTTATAATCAAAATAAAGCGAAATCCAAATCCTTGTTCATATTACGAGGTGTGTTTGACAAAAGTAACAATATTGGTGAGTAGTAACACTAAGAAGTAGCAAAGCTAACTTTGAGTAATAATAGTTTTTTTCTATAAAAATGTTTAGTGATGTAGTTGTAGGTGTAAAAAAGCTCATAAATGCACACCACTTCTAAATGCTACTTCATACAACATTGAAAAATGAACATTTTGAAAAAAAATAAAAAAAAGGACTTTGCTGGAGCATTAAAATTTACAATGATCAATGCTCATAAATACTCCTAAATGCTCAAAATAGGGATGACAAAAGCATCCGAAACCGATGGGGAAAATCGAAACCCGAACCGGTTGGGTCGGGTTCGAAGATGGGTTGGCGGGTTTGGATACGGGTTTTGGGATAGAAAGTCTTCTTTTTTTCTCGGGTATCGGGTTTCGGTGCGGTTCTGTTAATATCAGCCTCGTTTCCCGTGATCCGTACCCGTATCCCGTTTACTCCGAATCGTACCCGCTATTATTGCCATTTTTTAAAAAGGCCCATTTAGCTTTTAGCCTTGTACTAAATATTTGACTACTCGCTTCTAAAAGATAATTTTTATCAACAATATCTAGTTATTACGAACAATTAGGCACGCCTGACTCTTAAATTCTCGTATCAGTTCTTTCAATCTTTGGTGTTTTGTCTCAATGTTCTTTTTTATCTTTTTATTTTATCTATTAAATGCATTAATTATTAATTGTTTGTTTATTTAATCATTTAATTATCCATTGAACTTGTATACATAATTATTTAACTTGAAATCATTACAATAGTAATGAGTGTGCAAGTGTGTATTGATCATTTTCACACTTCATACTTAGGCATATTATTTACACTGTCCATGAACGAAATCATATTTTTCTTACATTGTTCATGTCCAACGAATATTCAATTGCGGATAACCGAAACCCACGGGTAAACCCGAAAAACCGATGGATAATACTAACTGGTACCCATCGGGTATTGGGGGGGATACAGGATTGGAAATTATAAACGGGTGCAGGTAAAACCCGACCCGTTGCCATCCCTAACTCAAAAATAATCCGTGCCAAACACACACTAAATAGGTCATGTTGACAGTTAATCACATCAATTTAAGTTGATGACATTTCATAATTTTTTTTTGGAAAAATTACACGGATCGTCCCTGTGGTTTACCCAGAAATCATGTTTCGTCTCTATTTGATTTTAATTACACTGATGGTCCCTAATTTTCAAACTAATTACACTGATGGTCCCTATTTTTCAAAAATAAGGACTAACTGTGTAATTAGTTTGTTTGAAATTTGTTACACGGATAGTCTATATTTTTCAGAATAGGGACTATCAGTGAAACATGTTTGATAAAAATAAGGACCATCAGTGTAATTAAAATCAAATAGGGACGAAACATGATTTCTGGGTAAACCACAGGGACGATCCGTGTAATTTTTCCTTATATCAAAGCATATGACTTGTATTTATCTCTGAATAATACAGTATTGGTTATAAATTGGTTATAAAACAGAGTTTGAACTCAAAATTGCCAAGTCTAAGGCGGACTCATACTACCAAAATTGTCAAGTTGAAGAGCGTTT
>BQNB010065108.1:0-35061 GCA_026074375.1 Tanacetum coccineum | reverse complement strand
GATCTATGGTAGCAGAAGAAGGTGTACTGGCTGAATTGATTGGAACTAGAACTGCTGGAGCAGGAGAAACCGGTCTTTCAACACGAGGAGGTTCTAGGTATTCATTGAACATTAGTTGGAATAAAGTCTCCAGTTCTTTATTTGTTGGGGGCACATAAGGTGCTGCAGGAACTGGATTGGGTATGAGCCCTGAACTTATTTGTCCAGGCATCAGAAATGTAGGTGTGGGTCCTGTACTGAGTTGCACAGGAGCCATTCGCTCAGATAACTCATCGAATTAAACGTGAATAGTTTCCATGATTCGTCGGGTTCTTTTGTTGTAGACTCTATAACCCTTCCTGTTCATAACCAACGAAAATTCCAATATTAGCTATTGGTTGTAATTTTCCAAGATCTTCGCTGTCATTAGTAGGGTAACAAAGAGCACCAAAGACTCGGAAAAAGGTAAGATCAAGCTTCTTATCATGCACCAGCTCATATGGGGTTTTGTTATGACGAGTGTGAATGAGGGATCGGTTTTAGGTGTAACAAGCAATACCAACAGCTTCTGCCCATAGAAACATCAGGTTCTTGGAAATTATCAGCATTATCCTAGCAGCCTCAACCAGAGTACGGTTCCGTCTTTCAACAACGTCGTTCTGCTGTGGAGTCCTCGAAACTGTTTTTAGTGAAAAATGCCGACACGTTCATAATATTCAGTCAAATCTTTATTGATAAATTCTGTGCCATTATCGGTACGGATGTATCTAACAGTTTTGTTGAGACCAACTTGTATTTGCTTCAGAAATTTGATGACGAACTCTGGGGTTTCATCTTTCGATCTTAAAAACTTAACCCAAGTAAACCTCGAATAGTCATCTACGATGACTAAGATGTATTTCTTCCTATTAATTGTTTGCACTCCTATCTGTCCACATAAATCCATATGAAGGGTATTAAGAACTTCCAAGTTGGTGTTTTCAATTTTGGGTGTGTGGGAACGCTTTTTGCTCTTTCCTAGTTGACATGCAGAGCAAAGATGATCTTTCTCAAAATTTAATCTAGGTAAACCTCTTACTAAATCCTTTCTTACAAGGTCATTGATGGTACTGAAGTTCAAGTGGTTTAAATGACGATGCCATAACCATGATTTGTTCTTGGAGGCTTTGGACAACAAGCAAATTGGGGAGGACTTCATCATATCTTCAACCAAGATAGTGTACAAATTAGAACTATGATAACCTTTAATTAATTCAACACCATCTGTATCTCAAACATAACAAGAATGCTTCCTGAATGCAACTTCCAGATCAGAATCGCAAAATTGTCCGATAGAAAACAGATTGTGTCCCAGTCCTTCCACATAGTATACCGTAAAGATCACACTGTCACCAATCACGTAATCTACATAACCCATGATATCACCAAAGTGGTCATTCTCGAATCTAACTGTCCCGGTGAATGTTTTCACGAAATTCCTGAGCTGTAAGTGATCCCCCGTCATATGTTTTGAGCAGCCTGAATCCAAATACCAAAGGACGATCTATACGACCTGCATTTGAAAACAGACAAAGATGGAGAGTTTGGAAAGTTGGATCCCTAATTTTGGTTGGGTTGGGTTCCCTCGGGTTAGCATAAGCAATCGCTGACACTTTGTTAGGTTTAGTGAGCCTAGTTAAAGGGCATTTGTTCTCCTAACACGAGAATGTTCTTTCTTTCCCGTGGGCATCCATTGATAACCTACAGTGGTAAGTGTGTTGCCTGTTGGTTTCCATACTTGCTTAGGTTTCCAAACTTGCTTAACTTTACGCACAACATTTTTAACAGAGGGGGATGCATTCACAGAGTGGCAAAATAAATAACCAAAAAACATATCATGATTTCCCAGAAATTCACGTATTGTTACATTGTTTTGCAAACAGACAAAGAATTCGAATTAATTACAGTACGCTTAGAGCTAATACTAGAATCAACACGATTCGTGGTTTTCAGACTAGACTTAATTGTCCTAGGGTGTTCTTCTACTTTCTTCATGTTGACACTCTTAGCCGGCAAGATCCTATTTTTCTTGGTATTGCTCCTAGGCTGTGATCTGCTAGCATCAGTGCAACTGTTTACTCCTGTAGAAGGAGGCACATGGACATTAGTCTTCTAACAGTTTAGTTGCTTTACAGGTTTGTGGGTGTTACTTTTTGACATTGCACATTGTTCCTCAAAAGTGACTTGCTTTTCCTTAGGTAAAGAGGTAGAAGCATGCTTGTTATCTCGTGTATTTAAGGCTTTTGGACAAGTACCAATCACATATTCTAACAATTCCTGAGAGTGTTTGGTGTAAC
The DNA here is from genome assembly GCA_026074375.1 of Tanacetum coccineum. NCBI lineage: Eukaryota > Viridiplantae > Streptophyta > Magnoliopsida > Asterales > Asteraceae > Tanacetum > Tanacetum coccineum. Next base: position 32,746 of record BQNB010065108.1, on the reverse strand, counting down.
GGCAAGCTGATGCAAGTGATCTATCTAATGGTCTTCAGCCGTTAGCATCCTCTACTATCTCACAAAAGGGTTTTTCTACTAACACTTTCCTTAAGGTGTTTGAGATAAACTAGATGCACTTCCCTATTGTTCCTATTGCGAGGGGGAATAGGTTCAACATCTATAGCATACTTTCCTGGTGCAAGAACTTTTGGTTTTACTTGATCCTTATTGACACATGACAGCTTATTATGTATTTGGACCTTTAGACTCTCATTTTCAGTTAATAGGGCAGTTGTCTGTTCTAGATGCTTAGCACGCGTGATCTTGATAGAATCATACAATTCCTTGTAATGCTGCTTAATCTTTCCATTTTCTGCCCCAAAAAGCTCATTTTGTTCTTGAAGAACATTGATTTTTTTAGTTAATTGAGTGATCTGAAAGTCTAAGGTCCTGAAATCAAGTGTACGATATGTTTCACTACGGGTTTCATTCAATTGAGAGATTTGCATTCTCAATTTTTTGATGGCGTTGTCTTTTCCTTGAATTGAGGCTTTCATCTTTTCGATTACAAAAACTGAGTCAAAATCAGGAACATCTCGAGTGGGTGGAGATGTGTCGTTTCCAAAACTTTCTTTAAGATTTTGATATTTTAACTGCAGATTTAAATGATTTACCTCAAGATTGGAAAACCGTTTTATTAACTCATCATGATTATCCTTTTGAATCTTATCATGTAAATTAGAAAGCTCAACTACAAGTTCCAGACAACGTGCTTTAAGACGGGCGTAGGCATGATCTATTTTAGTAAAACTAGATACATTAAGCTCAGAATTTGTTGCAACATGCAACACATCTTTGAACAAGCAATCAACAATTAAATTATCATTTACGATAAGAAAATTTTTCCGCTCAATCTCATCATGCTTCCTATCTATAACGTGTTGGTCAACCTCAGCTTCCAACTCTTCAAAAATTTCTTTCATTTCTTTAACTTTTTTTGTTAGAGCCTTTTGAATGCCCTCAAAATGTTCTTTAAGTGTTTTGAAAAATGGAATGACCTCGGTGAGATAACATGCCTTGGTTGTTCATAAAGCCCCTTTTTTCCCCCTTACATTGAAGCCCCGTTGGTGTAATTCCCTTGTTACAACAAGGTTTTTTCAAAGTCCAAAAAAGTTGTATTAGTGCAAAAATGTTTAATATTTAACTTGACTCTTTTTGGAAGGCACCCTAGGAACAATCGTTGCAAGTTTATTTGGCGGATTACATTCGCCAATGCTTTGGTTGGTTTGAGACAGTGGTCTGCTCTTGAGATCTTCCCTGCTTTCATCTTGATTATGTCTTGAGACCCAAAATATACACAAGGGGTCATTGCTTTTATGTATGCAAGGTTGCTAAATAATCCTCTTTCGAGTAATCAGTGTGTGCAATCTTAACCTTATGAGTCACACACTCAGGGTCTTTCATTTTGTTCATGCATTTTTTCTCCTAGGTGATTTCAGCTATTGTCTAGGTATCCTCATGATTGTTGCACTACTATCCAGAACATGATTGTATTTTACAATTTTCATAACCTTTATAATAGAGCAGGATGAACTTGCTTTCACAGGGTGAGGCAATAAGGGGTTTCTTGACAACCAATCGCTACCTTATTCAGTTTTCATAATAATAGGGCTTTGGTTTACAACAACATGTGAAGTGTTTGAAAGAGACTGGACTTGTTTTGTATAAACTATCCTCGACCTTTTCTTTTAAAGTTTCATGTTCTAAAAAATCTTCAAGGTAATTGTTTCTTTCGGTTAAAATCCTTTTTCAAATACGAACTTCTTCTCCCTTGACTTGTTCTGGTTGATGTAGAAGCAAGTTTGCAATTTTACAGAATGAAGTTCCTTTTCAAATTTATTCCTAATGTTCGGTCAGTGATAACCTATTCTTAATTGTTCATCCAATCTTTTTGGTTCTCTTTTTGTTAATTCAAAACCTGGCCACGTCTTTCATACAGTTCAAATTCAACCTGTTCCCATAAAAGTATTAAAAGTTCAATAGTTTAGTAGTTATCAACTATTATGTTCCGTGTTTGTTTAAGGACATACTATCATGAGGTTCACACATATCATTATATATCATCATGTATGCATCATTTGTAACAGAAGATACATTACTTTGTACAACTGGCACTGCATTGTCCTTCACATACTGATCATACGAAATCATATTACTATTACTCGTATAATCGGCATGTGAGTCAACAACGTAGTTTGGTTGTACATCGTCATGTATCTCGTGTTCTTCACGATGTTCACAAATAGCATCCTGATAGTGATCATGGTCTTGTACCTCAGATAGAATGTCTAAATCATACGACGGACCAGCTTTCATCATAAACAGGATCTGAGATGAATAGATTAATTAGCCATGAACATAGTTTATTCCGTAGGTGCCTCATCAACATCAGAATCAAAAGCATCAGAGTCATCAGCTTGAAACACATTATCTACATTGAATGCTAAATCCTGAACAGGTTGTTCATCCACATCTTCATCAACAGCGTTGTCTTTCCACCCTGCAAGAAATAGTAATTGTTCTTCATCAAAGCCACTCCATTCTCCAGAGCTTAGCTCAGAAACATCTTGTCTTTGAAGTATTCAGAGTTCTGTGGTCGCTTGGTCTGAGTGCAGTTCCTTGCTATGTGGCATATACCGTTGCAGTTGTAGCACTTAACCTGCCTTGCTTGACCTGGATTAGCATTCCCGACTCTGTTCAGAGCTCCCTCATAACCAGCCGTACCTGCACCCCGTGTATTGTTACCCTGTCCTCTATTCTGTCGACCCTGAACATTCTAAACCACAACCCTGTCATCTTTAACTGTGACTTGGTTCCTAGGATTTGATGAAGTTCTGAGTTGATTGTTTGTTTAAGGAAGGTATGTTTTATATGATTGGGTGAGAAGGGCAAGTGTGTTGGTTAAATTCTCAATTAAGTTGTCCGTTGGAGAGAGTCCCGAATCAAGTTGAGAGTTGTCAGCAAAGTGTGGTGGAACATATGTGGATGATGGATTTGTGGATGATTTTGAATTGTATTGCTGAGGTGCCACATTGGACATCAAGGCGAGAGGATCAACTGTATGTTGAGTGAATCGGTCTAACATCATTTTGTTCTCATTGGCATGTGCCTCATGCTGCTTTAGATAAGCATATAGTTGATCATAGTTGGAGTCCCTCAAGCCTCTATTGAGTTTCACTACTGTTGCAAATCTACCCCATTCCAGCAATATGTTGTTAACAAACTTTGAATTCAACTGCATTTTGGACATGGTCATCTTGATGTTACGCATGTCGTTGATGAGTTTGGAAAACCAGAAATAGTAATTATGAATGGTCTCTCCTTTGTGCTGATGAAAGTGTTCGAAGTCATCTTACAGCTGTGATTCACGATCTTCTTTTGTTATGTTCCGAACCTTCCAGGAGCATCTTCACATTGTCCCATATGTCCTTTGCATCAGTGTAATGATTGATAAGAGAGTAGATATCTTTTGGCAACCCTTGAAGTAGGATGTTTGTTGCCCGAATGTCAGCATTGTACCTATCCTTATCTTCAGGTGACAGGTCAGAATAGACACGAGGTCGTTCTGGACCTAGATGTAAGGCACCTTCATCTCCTTCTGCAAGAGTTTCCCTAAATGTTCCCATCTGAAAAGGTCCTTCATCAATTGACTTCAAGATGTTCACCCCATTCTCTTTACCCCAACAATACAGTCGAATTACATGTTACCTTGATCACAGTCAAGTTCTATCAAGCCTAGTGGTCAGCGTATCAGAACCGACACATGGATATCTTCCGAAAGATTAGCCATCTTAATTGATTGTGAAATGATTAAGTTGATCGAACAATGATTAGTGATTGTATGTTAAAAGTGATGATTGTTTGTTAGATTAGGTGATATGTTGTTTAATTATGATTTGGTTTGGTTGAAATGAGTTAAGCAAATCTCAGTGAAGATCCTTAGACAAATCTCAATTTGTTGGAGACAAAACGCAGTGAAGAAGAAATTTTGCCAGAGTTTCTTTCTACCAAAACGCAGTGAAGGTCTTCAAAAGTAGACAAAACGCAGGAAGCCTTGAGACAAAACTAATTTTTACAAATTAGAGTTTTACTCTTAAAAGTCTAATCAACATATTCAGAGAAAAAGCTTTATCAATGATGAAGTCAAACATCATTTGTAAATAAGAATTTTAGTTCAAGTTTATACTTTGGTTTTCTAAAATGAAATTTTTCTATTTGTAAAAAATAATAATGTGTTGAATTAATCTTAATATATAAAAAATATAAAAAAAGAGAAAATAAAAAATAAAAAATAAAATAAATAGTTGGTGAATAAAAAGGATGCAAGTTATAAATCCTTAGTGTTAATAATTAATATACAAACTCCATCGCAATAAAGTACATGGGCATTTGTCGGTTCGCTCCCGATGTGACATCGAAAGAAAAGGTGGAGGATGTATATTTAGGGTTGGTATCATAATAAGTACACGAGCTCTTGTCGGAGGCGTGGCCGATGTGTCGTCGAAAGAAAAGTGATACCGATTCCTAGCTTAATAATGTAAATAATAATAATAATGTTGCAAGTTAGAAAATAAATAGTAAAAGTTTCATTCTCTAAAACCAAGGTATTCTTTTGAACTAAGGTTTGCAAAAGTCTACAAGGCTTTTTCATCGGAAGTTCATGCGTCTCGATTATTATTCTCCGGATGGGGTGTCAAAAGCCTTAGCACTTACCCGATGACGGTGGGATGCTAGAGAAGAAAGTCATTCATGGGACAAGTGAACCAACGATGTCTTAGCTAAGGAGGTTTTTGTTTGCTTTGAGTTGTGATCTTACTAAGTGATTAACATATTAGCCCAAAAGGCCCATGTGTAAAGCTTGGTCGGATTTCAACTATCTAAATATGTGGATTTAATGGTTTAAATTAATTTGAGCACACACACTTAAATATATGATTTATGTCGGGAAGAGAAATTCACAAGTTGTAATTATAAGTAGTCTTAGCATCTTAGCTCGTACTTAACGGTGATCTTATTTTTAAGCTTAGCATGGGAAAAGTGAAAAATCGGGAATGATGAAGTTATCTTTTAGACACTTAATTGTGCTTTTTGTTCTATGATCCTTAAAGTTACCAATGAGGTAATGAAAACAATACATTATGTCAACACAAGAATAAGTTGTAGTTAGGAATATATCAAGAAAAATCATAAAAAAAATAAAAAAATCTTTGAAAAATGGGGATATTCGGGGAGTGTTTTATAACTTGTGATCTCTTAGCTCTCTCAACAAAATCTTTGCTATTTTAAAGGTTTAGTTGGGGAAGTTTTGAGATATTTGGTTATAAGGCATGTAATATTGCGTGAGGACACGCAATCGTTTAGTTTGGGGAAAATTTTGAAAGTGTAAAATAAGCATATCTGTTTATACCAAAATGACCTTTAAAATTGACCAAAACAGACTAACAAATGCAAAAAAAAATTACTTGTTTTTGTTTTTTGTGTGTGCAGGTATGGATATAGCAAAAATCACAAGAAAACCATCAAAAACGAGCAAACACGGACACGAGAACGGAAGAGTGTACAAATGCCGGAAGCCAAAGTCTACCTTGGTCAACTCTTAGTCAACTTCAGTCAACTATGGGTCAACAAAAGTCAACTCACAAAAGGACAAATCCCAAAAGTTTCATTTTTATCCCTCAAGTTTTAAATGTTACACAAATGGTCCTTGAACCTTAATGGGCCTTAAACCTTTATCCTATACCCGAACCCAAAAATAAAATAAGTCCAAGCCCAAATTCCCTTACCCGGCCCATTACCCAAGCCCATTTTCATTCACAATAACTCTAGGGACTTAAACTGCCAATTCTGAAAGTTAATTTTCACTTAGACTTCTATTAAACAAAGACAGGGACCAAAAGTGCAAATACCCCAAACTCATTTACCCTTTTTAGTTGAAAATGGCGCCAAGAACGTGTAACTATTCATCGTCACTCCCAACTTTACCAAGCAGTCAAATAAAGGGGGTTTTCCAAATTGAAGGGTACTATAGATAATTCAAGTGATATCAAACATGATGACAGGGTTAGATTTGTCAAATCAAGCATTCTAATTGGCTTACTTAAGCAAGGCAGCCACGTGGATATGAGGAAGCACACTAGAATGATGGATTTTACACTTCACATACTCTCATAAGAAGCACAAATGTCTCTATCACGGATTGCCACGCTGGCAATCCGTGTGAGTTCATTTGTGATCCAATGGTTGAAAATTGTTATCTAATGATTGGAAGTTGATCAAGGGATGAGAGGAGAGGAGCGTCTAACAGACTCCTACTCCTAGAAGCTTCCTCAGATTGCTATAAATAGCACACTATCACATACACATTGTATCTTCTTTTTCTGTTTTTACTTAGCTGTAATTTTTAAGCTTAATGTAATTTTTTAATCTCTTGTAATTTTCCTTTCAATCATGTAATAAGCTTTTTAGTTAATGAAATCTACTTTATATAATCTGCCATACTTGTTTTTACTTTTAAGTCTTAAATAAGCAAATGTGTCTTCTACTATTACTCAATAAGCTCTCATAAGCTAATTAGCTCTCTCAAGTCTATAAGCTTGAGATTGAGCTTGTTAATTCAAGCCTTAATCATACTTAGAGACTTAAAATCAGCTGAACTTAATTACCTAAACTTTGGATTTAAATAGCTTATGGAAGGGGATTCAATCATGGAAGGAATCCCATGGACTTATACTATCTTATCCATTTGGATAAGCTAGAGTTTGTAGCTGATAATTTAAATTAAAGCTTCTGTTAAGCTGAAGCAATTGGTTAGTTTTCATTTAAATTCCTTTTTTTTAATTTCTAAGTTTAGATTAACTTAGTTATTCATTAGTTGCTTATTTGCTTAATGTGTTTGCTTATCTAAATGCTTATTTAAGCTTAACTCTGTTTAATTGTGCTTATTGCTTGCATTTTAACATCTGTTTTTAAATTCTATGCATTAGAACTTAATTTTCTTAAATTTGTTCTTCATAATATGTCATTAGCTAAATTTCTTAAGCATAATCCTTAATTTTATGTTTCTAACTTATAAGAGAGTTGAAATAAGTTCAATAGGATGGTTAGTGTTTGCTTAATATCTGGTATTTAGGAATTGTTCATTAAAAATAATAGATTCATAAGCAAAATAAAATATGTCAAACCTTAAAGGACGTGTTTGAATAAGGCAATTTTGACTCAAAAAGTCAAAGTGGACTATGCTCTTTAATTTTAAGTTAGTTCTAATTTTCATTTTAGTATCAGTAGTTAAATCATTTTTAAAGATTAGATTTCATTCATAAGAAGTTAAGGGATGGATTTAGAGTGATTTTGCCCAGGGGAGTTTTTTCCTTCTTATTTTTTTTTATATGTTGAATTTTGATCAAAGGCTTTTGACTTAAGTGGGCTTTAATTGAGTCTTATACTCCCATTTAGAAATAAAGTGCAGGAGTTGACCCTCTTTAGTAACTGCATTTATCCTTGCCTCTTTGTCATTTGCATATGCAGTAGTAACAAAAGTTACTACTGCAGATTTATTGGTTTAATTTAGGCTAGTAGTTGTAGGATTTAAGGTCTTAAATTCAGTAGGCTTTTAGTTTATATGTAGCTTAGCTTAGTTTAAGACTTAATTTTCATTTTCAAACTTATTTGCTTAGGTACATTTAGTTTAAAAAGTCATAAAAAGCAAAAAAAAGCCAAAAACAGTAGTAGTAATAGTTTTAGCTTTTAAGTTTGGAATTTCAGCTTTTAGTATAAGTTTTTATGATCTATTTTAGTAGTTTAAATGTTGTTTGATAAGTCCTCAAAGGCTTAGCTTCTGTCTTGCCTTATTAAGCATTTGAGCTTTGCTTAATTTTAAGTTTTTTGAGTTTTCTCCTTAGTTTTCAGTGTTTAGCTTAAAATTTAGATAACTTAAAGAGTTTTCAGTTAAGTTTTCTTGTCATTTTTAGCTTAAGCACATCATCAGCTGCTTAGAACATCTTTTGGTTTTCAAAATGAGCTTATATTAAAGCTTGTGCATGCTCTTAAGTGTCAACAAGCAAAAACTAGCTCAAACCCCCTCTTTCTGTAACAACTTTTTCATAAGCTCTTTTTGAGCTTAATATTGGTTTTCAGTTAATGTTGTCTTTATTAAAATAGCTTAAAAACTTGTCCTCTTTAGCTTTTAGCTTTTGGTTTTCAAAAAAAAGTAAAAAAAATACCAAAAAGGGGGTTAGCCAGACTAGAACCCACGACCTCTTGCTTGTGTACCATGCATGTTTACCAGTGTGCTACAATAGCTCATCCGTAAGCTTTTGTACACACATTTCTTTTACCCTTTGTTTGGGACTTAAGCCTTATTCTCAGGCGTAATCTACTTATTCTCAGGCTTATTCATTTAGCTTTTGGCTTCTTCTTATTTTTCCTTTGTAGATGCTAGCATTCAGGATTTATCCTGAATTTTTCAAAATTTTCTAGTTAATATTTTAATTTTAATCATTTTTCTTATCTTTAAATTTTCGAAATTACATTAAAATAGAAAAAAGTTTTCGAAAATTACAAAAAAATAGTTTTTAGTTTTATAAAAAGTACTTTTAGTTTTACATTAAGAAAAATCATTTTTACTTTTTTTTAGATTTTTATTTTCATTTTTGAGCTTTTAGTTTTAATTTTAAAAATAGGATTTTAATTTTAAAAATAGTTTAAAATAGTTTTCTGAGTTTTTATGTTATTTTAGACTTTTATAAGCTTAAAAATCATTTTTCTCAATTTTTAGAACTTAATTTGCTATTTTTTAGGATTTAATTAGATTTAATTAGTTTTTAAATCATAATAAATTCAAAAATAATCAAAAAAATATTTTTCTTTTTCTTAAAATTTTCTTTTGTCCTATTTTAGGTTTAGAAATTTAGTTTGCATTTTTAGGGGTTAATTTTAGTGTATTTGCTTAATTGTCGCGTTTTATTTGTTTCCCGTTAATTGCTTAAGTGTTTAATTGCTTTTAATTGTTCATTTTAATTGTTGCTTTTATTTAGTAGTCATAGATACTAAAAAAATATCCTTTCTCTTATTCAAATCATAATCCGAGCTAAAACGAGGTTTCAATTTCGCAAGTCGTTGGGGAAACGACCCGGGTGATCATTCTTCCCGGTTAAATATACGTATTATATATTATATATATCTTTTAGAGTGAGCTTTTCTTAAGGGAGACTTTAGGAAAGTTCTTAATTGCTCTTTTAGAATATATTATATTATATATTTTTTTGCGTATAAAAATTCAACATCAGTTTAGTATGGTGTTTTTATGTCTTAGGTAGGAAACATTAAAGGGACAATGTTTAATTTTAGTATGGGGTAGTATTTCTTCGATAATAATCTTACCTGCCTTTACCGTTGTTCTCACGTACATCGTTTACCCACAAAAATTTTTAAATTTTTTAAGCCTTATAGCTAGTTTATTGTTCATATATTAAAAAAAAGTGTATTGTGTAGAAAAAATGTGAAAAATATAAAAAATTGTTCAATAATATAAAAATTAGTTGACACGAATGGAGGCCTTTCCGTTGGTTGAGAAACAAAAAGTAAATTTTGACCCGAACGAGTGGTTTTATATCTTATAGTAGCTTTCTCCTTAACGTGTTACAATGTAATTTTTGCTAATCTTTTATACGAGGAGCTATAAAAACGTAAGTCTAGCTTTAAAAAGTCAAGACATTGCAAGTTCCCATAATTGATTTTAAATATGCAAAGTTCGATTTATTAAGCTAAGTATTCACGAGTTTCTTTATTAGAAATTTTAAATTGTGAAGAACAAGAGATGATAGAGTAGAGTATAAGTTTTGATGCTAAACATAGAATAGTTGGATTTCTTTAAGGCTCATAAAGGTTAATTGTGGCTTTTTGCTCCCATCAGCTTAATAAACGTTATATAATTGTTAAATAAATAAAGTTTCTTTGGTTTTTGCAATTCTTAGTTTAGATCACTTCGTAGAGATTCCTTCTGGTGAAAGTAAGGTACACATCGAGGTTTTGTTAGTGTTGTGGGGAAATAGACTCTTGGACCATGGTCGGCTCGCATACCGATGTGGCAGTTGTTAAAAGACCACAGGACTTGAAATTTGGCTATAATAATAATAATTATGAAATAAACCGAAGCCGAAATAAGACTTCTGGATCATGGTCGGCTCGCATACCGATGTGACAGTCGTTTAAAGGGTGGAGGTAATAATAATAAAAATTGTGGGCTGATAAAAGTTTACTACCTCTTGCCGGCTCACAACCGATGTGGTAGTCTTCTAAATAAGGCACATAGTAATAATAATCCGAGACTGATAAAAGTTTGCTGCATCTTGCCGGCTCACAACCGATGTTGCAGCCTTCTAAAAGGTCGAGGAAATTACCGAGGTCGAAATATGTTTGCTGCATCTTGCCGGCTCACAACCGATGTTGCAGCCTTCTAAAGGACTCGATATGTTTAATAAATGTTGGCTATAATAATAATATAAGAAGAATAAAGCCAAATTCAACCTCTGGGATTATCTAAAATAAGCTCCGTCTGGACTCGTAGTTGAGTTGTTGCGGATGAAATAAAAAGGATATAACCCCTATAAAAATCGTTAGCGAAATTTGAACCTTTAATGTGGACTTTTTCTCACATACGTCTCTTTAGGAAAGGTATTTTAAGCTATTAATGGTCTAACCGGGTTTATTTTTTATAGGACATAATTTTGTTTGTCACCAATAATATTAATAAATCCTTAGAGGGGAAGGAAATCTAGGATAAGGGAGGAAAAGTAAGGTTACACAATTAGCTTTTATGAGTGTGTTAGACCATCATAACTTGTTTTGCAAGATCTTGTTTTTAGCTGTGGCTTGGAGAGGTGATTGAAAGCGTGGATGATGACATTTACCCAATTTGGACATCTTTTTGTGCTTTTTTTGTTTCGTGATCCTAAAAGTTATCAATAATGAAAGCAATACATTATGTCACACATGAATAAGTTGTAAGTTGTAAATTATGAAAATCATAAAAATGGAAAAAGTTTTGAAAAATGGAAAAAGGGGTGTTTTAAAACTTATGACTTCTTAACTCTCCCCACAAAAGACTTTGCTACTTTTCAAAGGATTAGTTTGGGGAAGTTTTGAGGTATTTGGTTTTAAAGCATATAATATTGCGTGAGGACACGACAATCACTTAGTTTGGGGAATTTTGATATGTGAGAAATCACATATCCTTTTTATACCAAAAATGGCCCTAAAATGAACAAATGGTGCAAATTATGCTTGTATATTGCTTGTTTGGTCATTTGTGATGTGTAGGTACGGATATTGCAAATATCATAAGAAAACAGCCAGAACTAGACAAACACGAACACGAGACGGATAAAGTACACAAGAGCCGGGAGTTTTTAGCAAAGGTCAACAAGTCAACCTTGGTCAACCCACAAAAATACAAAACCCTCAAAATCCCAAAAGAGCCCTTAAATGTTAAAACATTTTCACCTAAAACCCTTAAATTCATAACATCGTTAGTCCTTTGTTAATAAAGAACTAACGGTCGTTAATTCTTTAACTATAAATCCTTTTAACCTATCCCGGGCCCAAATAACATCACCGGCCCAAGCCCTTTATACAAAGCCCAAGTCAACGCCCCTTATAAGCTCAATTAAACATTCAAACAAATAAGGGCGCGTAAAATTGTTGTTACTGTTCATCATCTTGCCCAAATTCACCTCGCAGCAATATTAATAGGTAAAAAACTATTTCCCTTTAAATTATATATGTGGCTTGAAGATTCCAAGTACCAAGCTACACGTTGTAAAAGCAAGACGTCACCAAGAACTCTGATTGGCCAGTTTTGCTCAAAGGAATGCCACGTGTATGTCTAAGAAGCACAACCAGGATGAGAATTTTACACTAAAAACAAGCCAAAAAAGCACAAGGCCTCTGACACAAGGATTGCCACGCTGGCAATCCGTGTGCTCACTTATTGATCCAACGGCCAAGAAAAGGGATCCAATGATTGCAAGGAATGAATGGTCAAAATCAGAGCAAGCAGGAGCGTGTGTTGAAGACTAGAAGCTTCTCTCTTGCTCTATAAATAGAGAGTCCGCCTCACTCAAAATAGATCATCTTTTTACTTTCTAGCTTTTTAGTGTAGCTTAGTATAGCTTTTAGTAATTGTTCTTAGCTTATGTAATTTTCAGTTAATGTAATCTCAATTCCAAGCTTTGTACTCATTTTCTAGGTTAATAAAAGTTCAAATTTACTTATCCTTGCAACTGTCTTTTCAAACTTTTACTTTTATGCAAAAATGGTCAAATAAGCTTTTACTGTTTAATAAGCTCTCATACTTTTACATAAGCTCTAATCTATTCTTAAGCTGGTTATTCACTCAACTAAGCTCTCTAAAGCTTAGTTGAATTCATTATACTCAAATTCACTCAAAATATTACCAAAGCTTAACATGGAAGGGAAGCCAGTAATGGATGGGCCTCCATGACCTCCAAGACCACACCAGCTTATCCTAAGATAAGCTGGAGCTTATTGATTAGCTCATAAGAGCATTGATAAACCTTGTTTAAGCAGAGGCTTCTGTAAGTTTTCAATTTTCATTTTATAGCTTAAATATTGCATTTAGCTTATTACTGCTTAATAGTAGCTTATTTCTGCTTAGATTAGCTTATTAGTGTTTAATGTTGTTATTAGATGCTTATCTAGTTTAATTGTTAGTTTAAATCATAGATTGCTTGTTATTGTTATAAAAAAGTTAAAAATCCAAAAAAATTAGCATTAGCTGTAGACTTATTGTTCTGGCTTATTTGATTATTGTTATATGTTCATTAAGTCTGATTTTAGCTGCCTATTATCTGGTATCTTATTTTCTAGATTTAAAACTTATTTTTATTAACTAAATATGGGATTTAGGAGTTTAAAGGGGTGTTTGGGTCAAGCAGTACTAACTTGAAGTTAGTACTGCTTGAGACCATTTGGCCTTTTAAATTCAATTTAAATCTCATAATTAGGTTAATAAGGTCTGGATTTAAAGCTGTTATTAGGAGTAATCTAGTTTTTAAAAGTGTTGAGTTAGTTTTATGAATCTGTTGCCTTAAGCTCAGATCCTTAGTCTCATTTAGCTTAGATTTATTTTAGTTAAGATCAGTACTCATTTTGCTTTAGCTTTGGTGTTTTAAAAGTAGTAGAAACTAGATCATTAGCCTGCACTTTTAGTTTTAAGATTTGGACTTCAAGTGTCAATTGCATCAGATTAGGAAAAACTGCTAATAGACCACTTTCAAGTTCAATTATCAGAGGGTAGAAGTAGATAATAGGTTTTGATTTCAAGAGCACAAGTAGATTTTAGGGTAGATTTAATCTGTTTGGGCTTATTTTAGCTTATAAAGCTTATTTGGTAATCTGTTTTTGAGCTTGAAAACAACTCTTTGTCATTTCAAAATTAAAGAGTTAACTCAGCATGTACTGAGCCAAACATCCTCTTTCAAAAAGCATTTTCTTAGCTTAATTGAATTTCAAAATACTTTTCAATAATTGATTTAGATAGATTTTAGGTCAAGCTTTAAGGTAGTATAGGTGTTAAGGTCATAATGGTTGTTTGATCTTCGTTTTTATTTGATCATTGCTATATATTGAGTGCTTAAAAATAAGCTCAAAGTTGCTTAAAAGTCTGTTTGGTATTTAGTTTTCTCATAAGTGCTTAATTTGACTTTTAGCTTATGGCTTATCCATTTTGCTTGTTTCTAGCTCAAATTAGCTTATTAGGATAGACTTAGGGTATTGATAGCTTATTTAGTTAAAAGTTTTAGCTTAACCTAGTTTTCTAGTTAGTTTAGTTAAGTAAAAAGCTTTAAGTCCTTTTTAGTGTAACTGTCAAGAAGATAAGTTGTTTCTCAGCTTATTTTAGAGTTACAAAAAAGTTGTTTTTCTTAAAGTAGCTTATTATTTGTAGATTTACAAGTTTACTTTGAAAAAATTTGAAAAAAAAATACCAAAAAGCTAGGCCATTGGGTTCGAACATTATGACCTACTTTTCACACATCGTCCCTAACCACACATTTTACCTTCTGCACCAGTAGGAGTTACGGGCAATTGTTATTGCCCTATAATACTTGACTTTTAAACCCATTTTTAGTTTTTATTTTCATATTAGATCCGTAGCTTATTCTTAGTTTTTAGGACTAATTTCGTGAGCTTATTTTTAGTTAGCATTTTTAGAAAATCAGTCTCTTTATTTTATACTTTTAGTAATTTTTCCATATTTTTAGAATTAAGTTTGCTATTTTTAATCATTTTTCTTTATTAAAAACTTTAAAAAATCATAAAATATATAAAAATAATCAAAAAAATATTTTTCTCTTTTATAAAATTTTCTTTTATCATAATTTAGGTTTAGAAATTAAATTTGCGTTTGTAGGCTTAAATTTTAGTGAAGTTGCTTTTTAGTCGCGTTTCTTTAATTCCCGTTATTGTTTTTCATAGTTAATTTTTACTTGTAGGATTTTAGAAACCAATTATCTTCGAAACCATTCAAATCTTGTCCAAATAAAAAAAACGGAGTTGTTTTTTTCATTTCACGATTTCTTGGTGGTTATATAAATGACCTGATATTCACTTTACCGGGTTTAAAGTGAGATAATTCGTGTGAATTTTCCTTATTATCTTTTTCCTAAAGGGTAATTTTGGAATTTCTTATACTTTGATATTATTACGTATTATACTTTTTGAGCGATATCAACCACGTTTACGCCGTAAACCTTCTGACGCAACATTTCTTCAATTAGTATTAAAATATGTTACTGCGTAATTACTTGCCGTAACCCTTAGTCAGCATTAATATTTTCATTAATAAATATTTTACGGCGTAACTCATGCAGAACGTTACGCCGTAATGCCTTCGTCAGCACCAAATCTTCGTTATTAATAATCGATTACGGCGTAACTCTTGCGAGACGTTAAGCCCGTAAATATCCTTCAATAATGCGGTTTTTTGTCGTATTTTCTCTTATTTTGACCATTTTCCCGATCTTTCCGTGTTTCTAATGCCTTTTATTACCTGAAATCAAAATATTCACGAATTAAGTATCAAAATGTAATAAAGCAAGGCAATAAATGTGGAAAATTTGATATATAAAAGTATTAATTATTTAATGTTATCATCTAATAACACACAAGTGTGGATTAAGTACTTGTGTGTCTCTCTTACATAGATGATGTGTTCTTTCAAAGTTGTTAGAAGATAAGATTAATACAAAGATGGTTATATTAGAGCTCTTAGAGGGATAGAAAAAAGAAGAGAAAAGAGAGGAAAGAAAGAATGAAAGAGGTAAGGAATACAAGAGCTATGATGGATATTTATAGGCCAAGAAACTCAAATTGGTAAAAAAAAACCAATTCGAGCCTGGTGCGCTGCCTGTGTGTCAGCGCGTTAGAGACATGATTTTGGTTTTTTAGGTTTTTGGTGTTTTAACTACCCATTCTTGCTAAACCCCAGATTGTACTTCACGCTTTGACCTATCCATCATTGTTACATTCAAAGTCAACCAACTCAAATCGCCATTTGATAAAAATGTTTTGTAAAGTGTTTTTTTAAAAGAACATTAGGTCTTTGGATAGGCATTGCAATTTCAAAGAGAAGAAAAGAACCATTAGACAATGGTATATTGGTGTATTCCTTTAGGATACATTAGACTAGTTAGGTAGATTTGGAAGATAACTCAACCCTTTTGGTTGAGTGAGTGATGTTGACTATGGTTAAGAGGAGAAAAAGAAATATGCCAAGAAATATTCTAAATCTTAGAGAAAATGAATGTATGTTTATGAGGGGGGAATATTTGAATTTCAAAGTCAAATTGAGAGAAGTTGAGTTTGTGTTATACGTTATGTTTGTGAGTTGTTAATGATGTGATAGAATTGGGATCCTTAGATTTCAATTCAAATCATAAAATTTGGAATATTAGATGATGAGGTGTAGTTGGATATGAGTTGGAGAGTGATTTGGCTTGTGATGGTTTGGGAGAGTTTGGTTATAGTTCGTGGGTTTGTGGGTTTTGTGTGCTTTGTGGCTATGTATGTAGTGTGGTGTGGGTGTGTGTTGTTGATTGGTTTTTTGGAGCTTCTTAGGATTAAATTTAAATTTTAAATTTAAAAGTTAGGAAGGTGTAGAAGCATGTAAGAGAAGTTTTGAATATGTGTGTGTAATTTTAATTTCACCTTGACAGTGTGTGAGTGAGTGTATGTGAAGAAGTGTATGGAGGAAAACAGGAAGCTTGATGTCTGTGTGTATTCTTATGTGTATGAATTAAAATTGAGAGTGTCGTGAGTGAGTAAGTGAAAAAAGGAGAATGAAATATAGGGATGTAAGGCGTTGGAAATGGTATGATTAGACAACATATGGGGTCTATGTCGGGAATGTAGGAACAATAATTACAAGAGAGTACATTGTGTAAGGGAATGTGAGTTATCATGTGTGAGGATCAGCTTGGGGAATGTAACACCCCCAAAATGGATCGCAGCGGAATAAGAGTCCGGGGCGTGTTACTTCAAAGATCAAAAACACAAGATATATATAAGAACGACCAAAAGTCATTTTAAACTGGTTAATTGGGATTATTTAACAAATATTGATACAAATAGCCGAAGCTTTAATTTGATCCTTATTATTATTACAAAGATACTTGGTTCACAATACATGAGTTTCCAAAAACATAATACAACCATAATCTTGTAGCATGGGACCTTCCCAAAACAAATCACCAATGTATCACTTAGCACCTTATGCTTACTGATTCCAGAACAACATTGCTTTAAAAACGGTCAAACAATAATGTTGTGTTGAATTATAGTTTGATAAAACTAATCATGCAGGGACGCCAAGACTTTCCCCGTGGATATGCAACACTATTGCAGACATCACAAACCAGATTAAGTTTCCTAAGTCGATGTCACTGAAAAGATCGACGATATCTTTCTTTTGCCAATACTTAATATATATTGCAATTTATGCCCGATTAGATGTTCAATCCGAAAACATCCTAAATTTAACATGCTATACGTTCGTTCTCGGTGATAGCTAGACACCCGAACAGGGAGGTCATTTCACAAAATAGATCTATTCATAACATTCGCGCTACATAATTGTAATTTAACAACTACATCTAGCAATTGACAGTTCATGATAAGGGGCTCAACTTGGGGTTTTATCGCTACTTAGGCCATTACATGTAAATCATATAATATATCCACTTGCGTCCCAATTTATAAAACAATAGCATGTTTCCACCCCCCCCCATAGTTATATTCTTGAAATCGTAAAAAATGTTGGGGCTATTGAACTCACCTTGAGGGTTCTGATAATCCAAATATCTGAAGATAAAGCGTCACGTTAAAAGTTCGAATGCAACTAAATTATCATAGGTCTGTATAAGATTCCAATGTACTTCGATATATTACATAATATACGTCTATGTTAGTTACATCATACTATCGTTCGGGCTATCATAATCAAGAGGTCATGTAGTGAACGTATGAGGAGCTAGGACACTTTAAGTCGTAAATCCAGCAACTCGTCGATACGCCACCCCGAAGAGGCCTCATTATGAAACTCCTAGAATTATAGTACTTTTTGTATAACCACATATAATTTTTATATAGTTCAATCAACCAACTAATGGTTTCGTTTATAAAATTGTTTAAGAAGTTTTTTTTTTTTTTAGTTTTTGTATTTACGTTTTTGTAAATATAATAACTTTCGCTGTTTTTTTAAGCCCGCCGATTTGACGGTTTCTTATGCCCCGCTTTCGTTATTAGGACGAGTTATCATAATTTGACATTTTTCAATTGTTGTCCCTTGGCGTGTACTGTATCTTTTACTGTTCACTAGAAGTCGTGGTGTTGATTTTTTGAGTATTGGGTTGAGGTTTTACCTGGATGTTATTGAGGTGTGTGTTTTCGGTTTTTAGCTACGGGGTTTACGGTTGATTTCGGTAGGAAAGGACGTTCTCGTTATTGAAAAATCCTATAAATTTATAAGGTTTTTACAAACAAATATTACTTTCTGTCTTGATTGAACGTAACTTTATAAAAATAGTTTTTTAAATGTATTAATTGTCGTTAAACTCGCTAACGAAAATTATAACTCATGCGTTTTTAATTGAAAATTTACGTTTCTTTATTTGGAAATACTAAAAAAATATGTTAAATTATTTGTTGAAAAAATATCAAACTTGCTGTTTGAATAATTTTTATATAAAGTTTTTTTTATATTAATTCTTTTATAAATAGTTTATTTATAGTGAAAACTTGTTTTTACCATAACTTTTTCGATATTTTCGTTTTTTTTTTTGACAAGTTTCTTACTTTTTCGGAATCGTTTTTTTTCCAATATGAGTGTATTATTTTATAAAAAATATTAATTAGTTTGTTTTTATACACTTTTAGGAAGAAAGTTTGGGTGACTTTTATTAAAGTCTAATTTTTACACTTGTTTTGATATTTTACACTTTATAACTTACCAAAAGTGTACATGTCTTTTACTTCCACCTATGACTTTATTTTTGTGTTAATATATATGACTAAAAGCTCTTAAACAATATTAACATGTTATTTTCATACTTTTACTTGGAACATTTCATGTGATCTTTTTAAAAAAAAACCCTTAATTATGCATTATATTAAAACTTTTTATGCTTAATTAAGATTGTTTAAATTTACTTATGTATACTTCATAAATTCATATTACCATCCATACAATATGTGTTAAAAATTTCGTTCAATTTTATATTTTTTTAAATTTCTTAAAAAAAAAAGCTCCTCATACAAACTATATTTCAAGAAAAATCCATAATGTTTACAAGTTAAACATATCTTAATGTGAATTTCACTACATAAACATCAAATATGCATATAATCATATAAAATGAAAAGTTAAGGGTCCTTTAGATATACCTTAATGAGATTGATGTTAGGATGATGACAAATAAGTGCTAAATTAAACCCCTTGTTTAGACTTTAAATCCCAAGATTATACCAAGGGATACCCTAGTTTCCAAATGAAAACCCTAATCTTGTTTTCGTGCTTTAACAATTGTTAATAATTTATCCAATGGCTTTCAAAATTTGTGAGGTATCTTTAGATATGATATGTGAGTGTTTGTAATTAGGTTATATAAATTTTGTATGGATAGTTTTTTTTTAGGGGGGGGGGGGGTTTGAGCATGTTGGCCTTTTTAAGAGAATATGGGAGGAAAAATTTTGTTTTTTGGCTATGGAAATACTTGTGTTATTTAACTTATTTAAAAAGGTTACCTTAAGTGTTATTTATATATAAGGAAACTAGTAATTGGTTGCAAGTTAACTATCAAAGACCATGTGGTCGATGGTCTTAGGAGGGGGGGCGGCAATAAGAGGGAAATGGGGAAAAAGATGGTCAAAGTTACTATGTATAGCCCCAACATGCCTTAGGTTTTGTGGTTAGGTATGTTAGTCTTTTTGTTTGGTGCCTTTCTAACTTAGTGTATTGAAATACCTTGGTCTTTAATTCTGTTGTATCTTGGGACTGAATATAGTAGGGTTTTTTACCATTTCATATAATTAAGGAGATGTGTTTGTTAGATATTATTTGCAATTTTTGGTGCAAAAGTTAGGTCAAAGAAACATGGTATGGTGTGATTAATGGAGATAGGAAGTACAAAGACCTAAATGAAAGATTTATCTCATTTTTCTTGTATCTATTGCTATAGATCCGGCTATAGAGAGATATATGTGACATAATTTTGTAACTTTTATACATTGGGTATAAATGTGGGTATTTGTTGAAGCGCAGAAAAGTTTTGGTGGTTCCGGGAATGCCTAAACGCAATTTATCGCGAAACGTATACACTTTACGTATCCGATAAAAATAAAATGAACAAAGACCATAATTATTCTCAAAATAATTATTTAATACTTGATTGATGTAAACACTTAATTGTTTGATGCCCGTTTACAATGAACGCTAATTTTTAGCCTACGCGATTTAGCTTAACATTTACGATTTAAAGCAAACGCGTACAATACAAAAGGTACATTGTGGATTTATCGACGTCGTCAATGACTTGAAAACACAGGGTGTTATAGACTTCCCCTGTTAAACGAGCCTTGTCCTCAAGGCTCACGATGCAGCACTTGACGACGGTGTGGTCTTGGTGAAGAGGTGTGGATATTTCTTCTTGAATTGGTCTTCACGTTCCCACGTGAACTCAGGACCTCTCTTAGAGTTCCATCGAACTTTGACTAATGGGATCCGACTTCACTTCAACCGTTTAACTTCACGGCCCACTATTTCTAATGGTTCCTCAACAAAATGAAGCTTGTCATCAAGATGAAGTCCATCCAACGGAACGGCTAATGGTTCGTCGGCATGACACTTTTTCAGGTTGGACACATGGAATGTATTATGAACTCTGCTCAGCTCTTCAGGAAGCTCGAGCTTGTAAGCAACCTCTCCAACTTTTTCTAACACCTTGAAAGGTCCAACATACCTAGGGTTTAACTTCCCCCGTTTGCCAAAACGTACGACCCCTTTCCAAGGCGAAACTTTAAGCATAACTTTATCCCCGACTTGGAATTCCATTGGTTTACGCTTCAAGTCAGCGTAACTCTTCTGTCGATCACGAGCGGCTTGCATCCTTTGCTTGATCTGGATGATTTTCTCAGTGGTCTCTTGAATTAGTTCTGGACCGAGTATTTGAGCTTCTCCAACTTCAGTCCAACAAACAGGTGAACGACACTTTCGACCATAAAGTGCTTCGAATGGTGCGGCCTTGATGCTAGCGTGATAGCTATTGTTATATGAGAACTCGACTAATGGCAAATGGTTAACCCAACCCTTTCCAAAGTCGATTGCACAAGCACGCAGCATATCCTCGAGAGTTTGAATGGTCCTCTCGCTTTGCCCGTCTGTTTGTGGATGGTACGCAGTACTCATATCCAAATTTGTACCCAAAGCGTTCTGAAGTGACCTCCAGAAATTGGATGCGAATCTCGGGTCACGATCATAAATGATTGAGACGGGTATTCCATGCCTCGTGACCACCTCCTTTAGGTACAATCTTGCAAGTTTATCCAAAGGATCGGTCTCTCTCATTGGTGTGAAGATCGCAGACTTAGTGAGTCGGTCAACGATCACCCAAATTGTGTCATAGCCTTGAGACGTCTTAGGAAGCTTCGTGACAAAATCCATAGTGATGTTGTCCCACTTCCATTCAGGTATCTTAGGTTGTACCAACAATCCTGATGGCCTTTGATGTTCGGCCTTGACCTTAGCACAGGTCAAACACTTGCTAACATAAGTGGCTATGTCGGCTTTCATGTTGGGCCACCAATATAGTTTCTTCATGTCTTGGTACATTTTGTCAGAACCCGGATGTATAGAGTACTTTGATTTGTGGGACTCGTGCATGATCACAGTCCGTAAATCTCCATAACAAGGTAGCCAACTTCTGCCATTGAGGCATAGGGTTCCATCCGTACGTGGTTCCAACTTTTGTTCTCTAATCGCTTATGGAAATGTAGCATTTTCAATCAACATTCCCCCAACGTCTTCACTCTTAATGTTCTCTGGTTTTCGCGCTTCAGTCTGAGCATTTAAGATCTGTTTAGGAAGATCCAAGCTAATAGTCATGACTAAGGCTCGAACTCTTAACGGTGGTTCTCGTTCTTTCCTGCTCAAAGCATCAGCAACGACATTTGCTTTCCCCGAGTGATAACGAATATCGCAATCGTAATCACTTAGCAACTCTAACCATCGGCGTTGCCTCATGTTCAACTCTTTTTGATCTAAAATGTGTTGCAAACTCTTGTGATCGGTGAACACCGTACACTTAGTTCCATATAAATAATGTCTCCAGATCTTGAGAGCGAACACTACTGCTCCAAGTTCAATTCATGTGTTGTTATAGTTCTTATCATGATTTTTAGCTGGCGTGATGCATAAGAATCACCTTTTCTCTTTTGCATCAAACACAGCGCCCAAACCCTTTTTGAAGCGTCGCAGTTATGCGATGAAAATGCTTCGCTTCCTTAGGTAATGCAAGGATTGGTTCACTGCACAACTTTTGCTTCAACAGTTGAAAAGCTGCTTCTTGTTTATCGCCCCACTCAAACTTGACCTTCTTTTGAGTAAGCTTAGTCATTGGTTTTGCGATCTTTGAAAACCCTTTAATGTATTTCGATATGTACCAGCTAAGACTAAAAATGACGAATCTCGTTGGGACTTCGGAGATCTCCATTCTTTTATTGGATTTAACCTTGGTGGATCCACATTGAATTCCTTCACTAAATTGTTGTATCACGTGTCAAGGAACCTGTACTTGGGGAATACAAAATTCACATTGGTAAAATTGGCATACAATCCTCTTTCTTCAACAACTCTAATATTATCTTCAGATGCTCTTCGTGCTCTTACTTGCTCTTGGAATAGATCAAAATATCGTCAATAAAGACAATTACGAACTTGTCCAGATAAGGTTTGCACACTCGGTTCATGAGGTCCATAAAAAACAGGCAGGTGCGTTGTCAACCAAACGGCTAACTTGAAATCGTAATGGCCATACAATTTTGAAGGCAGTCTTCGGAATGTTTCTTCTCGAAGCCTCAATGGTGATACCTGACCTTAGGTTGATTTTCGAGTAGACACTGACCTTGAAGCTGATAAACTATAATCTCAATTTCTCGAGAGTGGTTAACGGTTTCTTCACTATCAGTTTGTTTAATTCCGGTAGTAATGCACATCCGGAATGATCCGTCTTTATTCTTGACAAAAGACGGTGCTCACAAGGTGAGGAACCTGGTCTTACAAAGCCTTTATCGGAAAGCTTTTAGTTGCTCAGTTAACTCTTTCATATGGGAAGGTGCCAATTTTTGAAATTCCACTTGTCGAGTCGGAGGAAGACCCGGCAAGTCTTCAGGAAATACTTCAGGAAAGTCTTGAACGATGGGTACGTCCTCAAGTCGCTTCTTCTCCGACTTGTCTTCAATCTCTTTTGTAGTGACATGTGCCAGAAAGATAGGAAACCCCTTTTCCATGTACTTCTGCGTTTTAGTGCAAGAAATGATGTTTAATCGTGTCACATTTCCCTGGGTACTTCCATCACCGTGTATGATCAAGGTTTTATTTTTCCAGGGGATGCGAACAATCTTCTCGGCACACGCAATGACCGCTTGGTGCTTCGCCAACCAATCCATACCGATTATAGCATCGAAACTACCAAGTTCTACCGGCATTAAGTTTATGTTGAATTGGTGGTTTAGGAAGTTTAATGTGCAACCCTTCAGTATAGTGTTTAACCCGATTATCCTCCCATCGGCTAATTCGACATCATAATAGTGGTCTAGGGTGGATGGTGTGATGTCAATTTGGGAACTAAATGTGGTAGACACAAAACTTCGATCGGCACCCGTATCAAACAAGATATAAGCATAACGATTGTTTAGAAGGAACGTACCCGCAACGACATTGTCCGGGTTTGTCCCCGCATTTCCAACCACATACACCTTCGCTGGAGCCCTATCATTCCCAGCTTGATTACCACGGTTGCCTTTGTTGTTCTTCAGTCTTGGACATTCCTTTTTGAAGTGCCCCTGAGCTCCACACTCAAAACAAGTAGGTTTCTGACCCGATCCGGTGCCCTTATGGTTGTTATTGTTGGCATTTCCCGTACCCCTACAGTCACGGGCGATGTGACCGTACTTGTTGCATTTATAGCACTTTGGAGCACACGGACCATCATGGTGGTAATTGCATTTTGGGCATAGGGGCCTAGATCCCCCATATGGTTTCTTTGGAAACTTAGAGGTTTAGAGCCGCGCTTATGAATTTCCTGTCCACTATTGCTGCAGTGTAGCATGGGCCGTATTTTTCTGCCTCTTATTCTGCTGTTGTTGGTTTTGATTGTTCTTGAAAAGATCATCATACATTCTTTTCCTTTCTGCCTGACGTTCAGCATAGGCATGGGTCTTATTTCATTCATCCGATACAGATCTCTGATTGAAACTCGATAAGCCTCTTGCATAGTTTTTCGGCTTTGATGCCTTTACACTGGCATGTATCATATCGGGCAAGCACCGATATACTTTTCAATCTTGTCTATCTCTTCTGGGAACATCCTGGAACACATCAAAGCTAGTTGCTGAAATCGTCGACTATAGGCCACCACATCGGTGCCCTTGACCTTAAGATTCCACATCTCAGTCTCAATCTTCTTGATCTCACCCCTCGGGCAGTATTTATCAGCCATCATTTTCTTTAGCGTTGCACATGGCATGGCATGAGCTGCTTCGAGGGTAGTGGTTTTAACATGGGCATTCCACCATGTAAGAGCATCATCTTGTAGAGTGCAAGTCGCAAATTTGACTTGGCAAGATGCTGTGCAATTGCTAATGCTAAACACAGACTCCATTTTCTCAAACCATCGAGTGAGTCCGACAACTCCCTCAGTGCCTTTGAAGTCCAAAGGTTTGCATTTCAAGAATTCAGAGTAAGAGCAAGTTCGCGAGCA
The DNA here is from genome assembly GCA_026074375.1 of Tanacetum coccineum. Classification (NCBI taxonomy): domain Eukaryota; kingdom Viridiplantae; phylum Streptophyta; class Magnoliopsida; order Asterales; family Asteraceae; genus Tanacetum; species Tanacetum coccineum. The sequence continues at coordinate 8,156 of BQNB010065108.1, read as the reverse complement.
GTTTTGTGCTGCTTGGTCCTGAACCATTGCTATTGTAGCCATTCCTAACCATGCTTGCTTCTGCTTCGGCCATTGCAGCAGCAACTCCTTGGTCAATTAAGGCCTGAAGTTGTGCCTCAGTAACAGTTGTGGTGGTTTCTGTTGGGGCTGGTGTGACTGGAGTTGACCTTGTGGTTCTCTTTGGTGCCATTTTCTTCAATCACAAGAAAATACAATACCCGTTAGATTTTAATACCATCATAACGTGACATAACATATGCATCATAAATAAAATAAGATCACATCACACAGTGAAACATACAACCAACACAAGATCGACATAACATAATACATCCATTCCATATATAATCTGGAAAACATACATGATTGGTTCTTGATACAAAATGAAAATCAACATAGAGCCCTACTAGCCGGGAGTTACCCGTAATACTTAGTAGGCTATACAGGATAGCTAATCAGAAATAAAAGATCTATACAGGATAGCTAACCAAAACAAAAGATCTATACCGCCTGCTAGCTGGGAGTAACCCATAAAACTTAACAGACTGCATAGTAGCTACAATCATAACCAAAGTCTAGGAACTGCTTAACCAAGTGGTCCCCTCCAATGTTCAACGCGTGCTCCAACCTCCAGGCCTGGGGTACGCATGAATAGCTGGAACAGCAAGATCATCTGCAAGCCTGACGCTGCACTTCGTTTGCGACGCACCTCAGTCTCTAATACAGTAATCGACCTCTAATGCCCTGCAGTGAGCTTCAGACCTAGCCAAGTCCTGACGGGTCTGAATACTCTCTTGCTCGTAAGCAAGTCTCTCTCTCCTCAATACCTCAATCTCAGCTCTCACAGCTGCACGATCCGTCTGGGCATCGTGATGTCGTGAGTGAAACTCCGAACTCTCTCTACTACGAACATCTACCTGATAACTGACCCTCATGTTGACCATCTCTAAGGCGGTCATCATCCTCCTCTCAGTATCTCGAAACCTGGTCTCCATAGTGTCTACAAGACTGTAATCGACTCTATGGGCCATAGTGGGTCCTGGCTGTCTCGCAGCAGCAGCAGCAAACTCTCTCTCTCTCCTCACACCGCATTTCTAGAGTAATAAGAATATCTCTCCGAGGCGGCGTGTCAGCCTCGGGAATATCAGCTCTGCGGCTAGTAGATGGTGCAGGTAGAGGTATAGGTAACAATGGTGGTGTCCCTGATGGGTGTAGTGAATGATGGAAGGATGATGCTATATCTCTCATCTCAGCCGCGAGTGCTCTAGGACTTAGGGGTCGAATACGTGGAGATAAAAAGAATGGTGGTAGTAGAGGTGTAGGTGCCTCATCCTCAGCTGGCACTAAGTCCTCGGGATGCTCAGGCTCCGGAATGTACACTGGTACATGATCCTCCAACTCTATGGGATCAGGTACATACTCTGGAGAACGTGGTGCCTGCCCAACAAACTGCGGCAGCCTCCTCGTAAGGGGATCCTCAGATGGAATACTCAAATCAAGCCTCAGAGTGAACAGAAGTATAGGTAACGGCAGAATCACTTGACATGACTACTGTGGATCAGCAAAATAACTTATAAGATATATTATTAAGCTCAATATGTAATAAGACGGTAATATATTATAACCACTATATCAAGTATGAATGCATCTAGTCCAACAACTAAAACCAACAACTAGTGTCATCGATAAAGAACCCCTTGTATGAATGCAATGTTTGAAAACGGTTATAGTCCAGCAAAACATTTGACCTGGTTCTCTATAACCTTGGCTCTTGATACCAATCTGTAACACCCCCAAATTGGGTCGCAGCGGAATAAGGGTCCGAGGCGTGTTACTTCATAGATCAATAACACAAGATATATATAGAACGACCAAAAAGTCGTTTTAAAACTGATACATTGGATTTACGCTGCGTTCTCGAGTTACTTCATTAAAGAAAAGAAAATGAAAGGAAAGGAAACACTTTCCTCCCAAAATTGGGAGGAAACACTTTCCTTCCAAATAACACTAAATTTCCTTTCATTTCCTTTCATTTCCTTTCATTTCCTTTCTTAAGTAATACTCGAGAACACAACATGGACCGTTTCATTTTCACTTTCCTTTCCTTTTCTTTAATGAAGTAACTCGAGAACACAGCATTAATAAATATTTGATACAAATAGCCCGAAGCTTCAACTTGTTCCTTATTATTATTACAAAGATACTGGTTCACCATACATGAGTTTCCCAAAACATAATACAACCATAACTTTAGCATGACTTCCCAAAACAAAATCACCAATGTATCCTTAGCACCTTATGCTTACTGATCTCCTGAAAAACATTGCTTTAAAACGTCAACAATAATGTTGGTGAATTCATAGGTTTAATAAAACAAATATGCATGAAGACCGCAAGACTTTCCCCCGTGATAATGCAAAACACATTGCAGACATCAACAAACCAGATTACATTTTCCTAACTCATGACACTGAAGCTCCGACTATCTTTCTTGCAATAGATAATATATATTGCAATTTCTGCCCGATTAGATTTTCAATCAACCCGAAAACATCCCAAATTTCGACATGCTAAACGTTCGTTTCCTCGGTGATAAGCTGTCACCCGAACGGGAGGTCTTTTCCCCAAATAGATCTATTCATAACATTCGCGCCACATAATGTAAATTAACAACTACCTTCTATGCAATTGACCAGTCATGGATAAGGGGCTCAACGAGGTTATCGCTACTTAGGCAAACAATAATCAAATATAAAATATCCACTTACGCCAATTTATAAACTAAGTGCATTGTTCCACCCCATAGTTATAAATTATGAAATCTGTCCAAAATGTGGGGGGCCTTTCTATGCAACTCACCATGAGTTCAAGATATCCAAATATCCGCAGATAAAGCGTCAACGTAAAAATTCTAATGCAACCTAAATTAGTCATAGTTCCGATATAAGTACCATGTACTTTCGATTTGATCCTAACATCATATACAGGTCAATGTTAGTTACAATCATACTATCGAATGCGGCTATCAAGATCAAGATGGTCATGTAGTGAACGTATGAGGACTAGGACACTTAAGGTCGTAAACCAGGCAACTCGTCGATACGCCCACCCCGAGGAAGGAGGCCTCATTATGAAACTCCCTAGTAATATAGTACTTTGATAACCACATATAATTTTATATAGTACAATCACCACTAAGGTTTTGGTAAAATATGTGTTTAATAAGTAAGAACGTATGTATGATTTTGCCGGATTTAGTAAAACTAGCATAACTTTCCGCGTATTTAAAGCCCGATTTTGACGTTTCTTATGCCAACGCATTTTTCGAATCAGGACGATTACAATAATTTTGACATTTTTCCATATTTTGACGGTCGGTGAACAGAAACTTTACTGTTCACATCAACGTGAGTTTTATTAAATCGTATTTGTTGTGTAAAACCCGTAAATGACGTATTTTTATCGTTTAGCTCCGTTTTTTAACGATTCTTTCGTAGGACTTTATCGTTATGAAAATCCAATCAATTATAAGGTTTACAAAAATATAACTTTCTGTCATGAACGGTAACCTTTTATAAAAATAGTTTTTATAAAAGTATTAATAGTCGTAAACTCGCGGAAATTTCATTAACTCGTTCGTTAATTAAAAATGAAGAAATTACGATTCTTATCATTTTGAAATCCTAAAATATGTGTATATTTGTAAAATATCAAATTGCTGTTTGAATAATGTTTATAAAAAGTTTTATAAAAATTCTTTATAAATCCTTTATTTATTCGTATAGACTTGTTTTTTACCATAACTTTTTTCGTTAATTTATCCGTTTGACTAGTTTCTTACCTTTCCGGACTCGTTATGAGTCGTATTATTTTATAAAAATAAAAATAAGTACCTTTTTTTACCACTTGTTGGGACGAAAGTTTTGGGTGAATTTATTAAGTCAATTTTTAACCTTGTTTAATATTTTACACTTTATAACTTTTAACAAAATGTACAAGTCATTTACTTTCCATTATGACTTTATTTTGTGTTCATATATCATTCGACTAAAAGCTCATAAACAATATATACAGTGTTACTTATCATACTTTTACTTGGAACATATCAATGATCTTTTAAAACCCTAATTGCATTAACACTAAGTAACAGACTGAATGCAACATCTTTGTAAAGCTTTAATTAAGATTGTAAAATACTTATTTAATCAATTCATAACTTCATATTACCATCCATAAAATATGTAATAAGCTCATACCACGATATGTTTCTAAGAAAAATCCATGTATACCAAGTTAACCATATCCTACATGTGATTTTCACTACATAAACATCTCATATGCATATAATCATATAAAGGAAAATTAAGGCTAAAGATAACCCTTAATGAGATGATGTAAGGATGATGAAAAATAAGTGCTAAACCCTTGTTTGAGACTTTAAACCCAGATTAAACCAAGGAAAAACCCTAGTTTCCAATGAAAACCCTAATATTGATGTGCTTGCTTTAAGACACTTTGTAAATAATTAATCAAGGCTCAAAATAACTTTGAGGTATCTAGATATGATATGAAGTGTATGTAAATAATTATATAAAATTTGCTATGGATAGTTTTATGGGGGGGGGGGCGGGGGGGGGGGTTGAGCCGTGGCCTTTATAAGAGAAAAAGGGAAGACAAATTTGATTTTTAGCTAAGGAAATACTTGTGTGTTTAACTTATTAAAAAGGTAAGTGTTATATATATATAAGGAACTAGTAAAGGTGCAAGTAACTATCAAAGACCATGTGGTCAATGGTCTTAGGAGGGGGGGCGGCAATAAGAGGGAAATGGGGAAAAAGATGGTCAAAGTTACTATGTATAGCTTAGGTCTTACTAACTAATGTATGTACATACCTTGGTCATTAATTCTTATGTCTCTTTGTCCTCAAATAGTAGGGATTATCCCATGATAATAAGGAGATGTGTTTGTTAGATATTACTTGCAATTTTTGGTGCAAAAGAAAGAAAGTGCAAGTATTATGTATAATGGATAAGTTGTAGTTTTTATTTCTAAGTGTATACTTGCAAAGTGATATGTCTTGGTTATTTATTGTTAAATGGGGCGTCCCATTTATAAATGAAGTAAAGTTTTATAAACTTTTTGATCATTGAAAAATAATACTAGACATTTGTTGAAGCGTAGAAATATTTTTGAGGTTCCGGGTATGCTTAAACGTACTTTATCGCGAAACAAATTTAACTTACGTAACCAATAAAATAAATGAACAACGACCATAATTATTATCAAAATAATTATATAACACATGATTGACGTAAACGTTCGATGGTTTAATGCCCGTTTACATTAAATGATAATATTTAGCTTACGCGATTTAGCTTAACATTTACGATTTCAAGCGAACGTGTACAATAAAAAAGGTACATTGCGGATTTATCGACGTCGTCAATGACTTGAAAACACAGGATGTTATAGGGAAGGTTTATATGAGGAAGGATTAAGGAAGAAGGCTGTGAAGGTTCATGTGTGGGTTGTAAAGAATAAGATGATAATTAAAGGATTGATTATGTAGGTAAATTGTATTGCCATTAAAGAGAGAAAAGAGTTAAGCAATAATGATTAAGGATTGATTTGGAAATTGGGAAGGAATGTTTAATTTATGTGGAAAGGTAAGAATAATCATTTGTTAGGAAATAGGGATTAACAAATGATAATAGAAATGTTTAGTGGGAGGTGAGGTGTAAGTGATGTGTAAGAGGAATGTGGGAGTTTGTAAAACATTTAAGTGTTGGGAGTAATAAAGATCAAAGCATAACTAACATTCAATTAAAACAAACTTAAATATTCATCAAGACATAATCCATGGTTATCAACAATGGATATGATCACTAATCTTCTTGATGCAGAAAAGCTAAGTGTTTTGCATCTCAAGTAAAGCACATCCCGTAAAGGGAAATGATGCATTTACGCAAAGTGACCTTTGACTTAGAGACAACGTAAATCTGAATTAAGGTCAAATGAATACTTTCAATTCATGATATGTTGAAAGTATGATTATACTAGGTTTAAAAAAAAGTTTTGGCCTTGGCTAGAGGCGTTTAATAGAGAAAATGAGTTGGTGTTTTATTGAAAACGGGATAACTTGTTTTTATCTCTTCTCTAAGTCTAAACCTTGTTTTTAGTGTTTCTAATTGCTCAAGTATCATGTACATACCTTTATTAAAAGATCCACATGTGTTGGGTAAGAGGAAATCCGACGAGTAAAAACCACCAAATCATACAAGTGTTGGCGAGTGCCTAGCGCGCCAAAAGCCTTGTATGGGTTTTGGAGGCTTTTGGCTATCATTTGTGATTTTAAGTGTTGATAACGTTTATTTGTCATCGTTAAAACATAAATGAGATCTTAGTTAATGTTGCCCTAATAATTTACCATTTAGTTAGCTAGGATATTTTCCCGCCCCTATAAGTACACCTTCTAACCCCCATCCATTTCATTTAGATATCAAAAGTTACATTTCACTTTCATCCACAAGTTCTTCAAATGGGTAAAGGTGATGATGAAATAAAAGTATTCGCAGAAATTAACGTTGAGTTGCAGTCTGGTACTGACAAACTGATAGAGAAGCTTAGCCAGGAAAAAGATAGTTAAGAAGAGGCCCTGGGAGAGTTTAATTCCACATTGGTAAACGTCATAGAGAAGCTAAGCCAGGAAAAATTTAGTCCTGATGACTTTTATGGTTTTTGTATGACACGGATTATGATGATAGTATAAGTGGTAAGTGAAGTTAATATTTTTGGTTGGGATTGACCTGAGAAGGATTCACCAGGTATTAAATTTGATTGGCAAGATGATCCATACCATGAAACCGAAGACTTATTTGTTGAGTTAGATCAAGCAATTGAGGATGTGGTTATTCAAAACAATGTTCCACAAAAGGTTGCTGGAGAGGTTGTTTTTAATCCAGTTTTTTATGAAGAGGTCGTGAAAATGGCTAATGATCAAGATTAAACACTATTTGATCAAGAAGCGGCTGATGATTCTTTAGATGATGAAGAGGTTGAAGAAGAAAGACCAAGCTGTGGAAACTCATAGTGGGGGGTTGAATAGTTTTTACCGTTTTAAATTAAAACTTAGATTATCAACTTATGTGAACTCAAGAGATATACACAAGTGTATATGATAGCGATGCAATAAGTAAATAAGTAATCTGCGTAATATGAACAAGTAAAGATAAGAAAGATCAAATCGATGACACAATGATTTATAGTGGTTCGGCTACGAAGCTCCTCTTCGCCCTACTCCACTCCCCAAGTACCCAACTTGAGAGTTATCTTCACTATGTCAACAAGCTCCCTTTAGGCAGAAAAAACCGTACACGTCGCTTACACTTTTTTCTGTACTAAGCTAAATATCGAGTTTTACTTTGAGATAGAACTAATCTAACACACTATGTATTTTGAGGCCTAAATACTAACCTATCAATACAAAATATACACACAACGTGTAACACACAACACAAGATATACAAGATGAATGATTATCACAAACTTGATGACACAACTAAACTATTAACACTTGAAGCTTGACGTCTTCTTGAGTGTTCTTCACTAAAGAGTGGAATGAGTTGATCACTTGTAATGGATTATGTAACAAGTATAATGATCAAAGAATATAAAAGATAAAAGATGTATGTGAAAAATATTTGTCAAGAGTTGTTTAAATGAAAGCTTAAGGTTGCTATTTATAGGCAAACCTTTGAAATTCAAATTTGTCCCAGACAGCTGGTCTGTGCGACTCACGGATCCACCAATGCCTGGATCCGTCCCTTGTGTTTAGTGGATCCGTGGGTGGAGCTGGGACAACATTTGTCATTTTATGATTAACCCCAAATCTATACAAAATATTGTTTTGTACTTAATAAAACTAATTTATTAGATTCTTCTAGAACAAAATATTTCTTATCACCAATAAGGAAAGATTTTCTAGATTTGAGAAGATTTGAAAAGATTTGGAAAGATTGTTTCCATTTATGGTTAATCTTACATGATTAATATAATTAGCTTATAATTAATCATGTGTTAACTTAAATCATTTTATTAGAAATGGTTTATGCAAATGATAATATTTTTCTTTGATCATTAACTATGTTTAATAATG
>BQNB010065107.1:0-28645 GCA_026074375.1 Tanacetum coccineum | reverse complement strand
CGTTTGAAGCACTACTATGGAGGGGATACACCACCATTGGTTATCTCAGACCTCCAGACTTTCCCTAAGGACAACTAAATTTAGGGATCGAGTCGAGCTTGCGACTCAGTAGCCAAAAACAAGCCGCTTCGTAGGAGTTCACCCCATGCTTATCCTTTCTATTTTCTTTCTATTATCTAATATGTTGTGTTGATTAAAGAGGCTATCTCTCTCCTATTTCTCGTTGTTTGTTGTTTGTTGTGATTTTTGTAGGATTAACTCAACAAATTTCTGAAGCCTCTCGTGTCCGCTTGATTTATCCCGTCTACTCGAGCTTCTCATCCTTTGTTTTAAATTAGTTTGGGGAAATCCGATATCCTTTCATCATAATCAATTAACGTCTATCTTTGCATACCTAATAAACGGCTTAGATTTATGTAGAGACCCGACTTTAAACATTGAGGACAATGTTTCGTTTTAGTTTGGGGAAGGGAATCTATCGATTTGATGTTGCTTGCTTGTTGTTTTGTTCTCACGTACCTGTTTTCCCACAAAAATAGCAAAAATTTTAAATTTTTCAGTCTTGTTATTTAGTTAAATATATAAAAATAAGAAATAAAAAATAAAAATAAAAAAATTAAAATATATAAGTGTTAAGACAAAAATATAGGTTTTCCGTTGGTAAGAATAAGAAGTAATTTTTGACCTGATCGTGCGTGTGGAGTTCTAGCTTTCTCCCTTAACAATTAATGATGATAGTTTGTGCTAGTCTCACATAGACTTTAAACATGCTAGACTTGAATCGTTAGTAAATGAAGACTTGTGCTAATCTCAAGTAGATTTTAAATATGCCAAGTTGGAATTTATATTGGCTAAGTGTTCGCGAATCTCTTTCTTAGAGATTTTAAATTGCGAAGAACAAGAAATGATAGTGTTATTTATAAGTCATGATGCTAAACATAGAATAGTTGGATTTCTGTCAAGCTCATATATATTAATTGTGTCTTTTTCTCCCATTAGCTTGTTTCACCGTTCTATATAAGTGTTTAATAAATAGAGTTGTACGGTTTTTTGGTTAATAATTAGCTAATAGAAATTTTCTTTAGTTCCTTTGTGATTAGGACGAGTACACATCAGGAATACTCAATTTGGCTTAAAATGAAAAAATAATAAATAAATAAGTATCTCTGCCAGATTACTTCATCATGTTGGAGGTGTGGCCGATGTTGGAGTTTTAATATAAGGCGGGGCCGGTGTCATAATAAGTAGAATAACCTCTTGTCGACTCGCTATCGATGTGGCTTCGAGATAAAAGGCATCGGTTTTACATATATATAATCCGAAGTCAAAATATGTTTGCTACATCTTGTCGGAGGCGTGGCCGATGTTGTAGCCTTCTAAAGGACTGAGGTACAATAATGTTGCTTAATTTTTGTCTTACTTTGTGCCTTAAAGAGCCTAAGGGTATATGGTGCAAATAAGATTGGTCCATTCATGTCTTAAAGAGCCTAAGGGTATATGACATGAATGTTTCCTTGCTTAAGTAGCCTAATAAAAGCCAAATTTTGGTTGCCTTGATGTGGACTTTAATCTTAATGACATTTGATTTTTTGGCTAGGAGCTAATTATTGCGTTCTTAACCGTTACGCTTTATTTTTGGAATTAATAAGTATCAAAACAAGTCTTAAAGAGCCTTCGGGTATATGACTTAAGTAAAATCTTGAGATACAAAAGTAGGATTTGCGGGAGGAAAAGTAAGTACACAATTAATATTTATGAGTAGTGTTAGCGTCATGACTTTTAATTATCAATGATCTTGTTTTTATGTTTAGCATGGGAAAAGTGAAAAATCAGGGATGATGAAGTTATCTTTTAGACACTTAATTGTGCTTTTTGTTCTATGATCCTAAAAGTTACCAATGAGGTAATGAAAACAATACATTATGTCAACACAAATAAGTTGTAGTTAGGTAATTAATTATCAAGAAAATCCATAAAAAGAGAAAAATCTTTGAAAATGGGAAGTCGGGTGTTTTATAACTTGTGATCTCTTAACTCTTTCAACAAAAATCTTTGCTACTTTGCTACTTTCAAAGGTTTTAGTTTTGGGAACGTTTGATCTATTAGGTTATAAGGCAATTGAATATTACTGAGGGAGAAACACAATCGTTTAGTTTGGGGAATTTTGATAAGTGTAGAATACACATATCCGTTTGTGCTTAAAAACAACCCAATTAAACCCAAAACAGACCAAAAATGGCAAAAATATGCTTGTATTTGTGTTTTGTGTGTGCAGGTACGGATATATCAAAAATCACAAGAAAACAGTCAAAAACAAGCAAGCACGGACACGAGAATCAGAAGAGTACAAAGCCGAAGCCAGAAAAGTCAAGCCTTAGTCAAAATCAGCCAAGAAAAATCAAAGATGGTCAACAAAAGTCAACAAGACCCACAATATTCCATTTTAACCCTCAAAGTTTCACAAAAGTCCAAAAATAACCCCTCACCTCTAAATGGGCCTTACCCGGATTCATAAGCCCAAATCCTTAGCCCATTCATCTTTCCATAAACCACAAGGGCCAAACCTGTACATTTCAAAGTTTCTTTATAACTAAAAAGGGAAAAACAAAGACAAGGACCATTTGTGTAATTAACCCAAAGTTCAAACCGTTTTTACCCTAATTCAGTTATAAAAAAGGGCGGGTAAATCCAAACACTGTTCATCGTCACTATCCTTTCACTCCCATGGTAAAAACAAAGGGCTTATGGAAATTAAAGGGCTAGATGGTCAATTAAGGAGCTCTTAAGCACAAGGCAAGGGTCAAATCAGTCTTTCCAAGGGATTCTTAAGCTCTCTTTCAAGCTCAAGACACGTGGACATAGCAAAGAAACACAAGGAAGGTGGGATTTTGTGCTAAATCACTCAGAGAACTAGCACAATGTCACATCAAAGGAATGCCAACCTGGCAATCCTCAGGTGTCCACAAATTAATCCAACAGCCACAATTGATGCCCAAATAATTGAAGAAATGATTGGTTGAGATTGAATGATTGGAGAGCAAGGCAAGGAAGGCTAGAAGCTTCACCAACTGACTATAAATAGGCCTCACTTCTCTCACACACACCATCTAGTTTTTTAGTAAATTTTAGTATAGCTTAAATTCGTATTTTTCTTAAATGTAATTTTCTTCTTTTTAAGTAATGTAACTAGTAACTTTTATTAATGAAATTTAGTTTAAATCATTCATAAGCTCTCTTTTCGTGTTATTTAAAAGCTCTCTTAATAAGCCAAATTGTCCCAATAAGCTAATAATCTCATTTTAAAGCTCTTTCAGTCTATAAGCTGAAATAGAGCTATTTGAATTCAATATTAATCTTACCTAAACCTTAAATCAGTTTAATCTATCATGGATCTTATTGGATTAGAGCTTTTGGAAGGGGATCTTAAATTTGGAAGAGATCCCAAGGACTTTTAACCCTAGCTTGTTATTAATAAGCAAGGGAGCTTGAAGCTGCCTTAATGGTACCCTCTTGTTAGCTAGAGTGAATTGTAAGTTTTCTTTTAATGTCTTGCTTTAAATATTAATTTTATAGCTTTCTAAACTTAGATCTGCTTATTTGCTTATTGAATTTGCTTATTAGTGCTTATTTTAGTATAATTTAGCTTAATAATCATAGTTGTTTGTCTGTTTTTAGTTCTCATAGTTTAGATCTTAGTCTTTGATATATTTGTTTTAAATACCTCTAAAAAACCAAAAATATAGTAAAATAGTTTAGATCTTATATTAAGCATATTTAGTTTATGTTAATTTTTTGGTTAATTAAACATTGTTATTTAAATAGTTTTTATCTGGTATACAGTACTTGTTCATATAGCATTTCTCTTAAGAGCTTTTCCTCAAACCTGTCATAAAGGGTGTTTGTTTAGTGCACTTTGACCTCTAAAAAGTCAATTTCACTTGTTTTTGCTGAGTCAGCTAAGATTTTCATTTAAATTAGTTTTCATTAGTTTTTTATTAAGTTAGAATTCAAAATTTCAAAAGAAAATGGCTTGATTATAATTGTTCATAGCACCCGGGGAGCTTTGTTGCTTAGTTTTTATGTGTCAAATTGATCCAAAGCCCTTAGGCTTGGGATTTTTGCTGCATTTAGTTTATGCACACTATTCCGAGTGTATTAAAGTGAGGGTTTTCCCTTAAGAACCTGCAATAATAGTGTTGCACTTGTGCAAAGTGCACCAGTACTAACCAAGAGGTTAGTACTGCTGTTATAGTTTGTACTGCCACTTTTAGATTAACTTTTAGTTAAGTTTAAATAAGATTTAGGTGCTTAGATTCAAGTAGGATTAAGTCTAAGTATAGCTTATTATAGATTTAATCTTAGTTTGCATTATCTAGCTTATTTTCTAGTTTAATTTAGCTGCCAATTGTACCAGCAGTACTTACAAAAGTTAGTACTGCTGATATTCAAGCTCCAATTTAAGCCATCAAAGTTAGGATTTAGTAGCTTATCTTTTAGTATTTTATAGTTGGGAGATAGCTTAATTTATATTTAGAGTTATTGCTTATTATTTTAGCTAATTTTGCGCCAAAAAATTCACACAAAGTGCACCCGTACTAAACTACAAGTAAGTGACCTGCTATAAACATTTTATTAAAACCTTGCTACTTTTAGAGCTTAACATTTAGTTAATTAAGAATAGATTTAGGATCTTGATTCAAGTAATTATTAATCTAGTTATAGCTTACTTATTAATTAAATCTTAGTTCACATATTCTAGCTTAGTTTTCCTATGCTTAAAGTTAGTTGTCAAAAGTCATAAAACCTCTGAAAACACCAAAAACCGTAGGTTAAATAATGTAGATCATAAATTTGTTAATTTTAACTTATGACCAGATCTTTACAGCTTAATAGATAGAATGTAAAAGTTTAATAATTCCTTAAAGTATTTAAGAACCATTGTAGCTTTTTAAGGACTTTAGCTTATTTGGATTTTGCTTATTTGCTTTGGGTTTCTGAGTATTTGCTTAGTTCTTAAGCTCAATTTTAGTTGCTAAAAAGTACTCTAGGTTAGATTTCTTTGCATTTTTAGATTAAGCAAATCATCAGCTATCTAGAAATCATTTTTACCAATTAGAATTGAAGCTTAATATTAGGCATTTTATATCTGATTTAGTACAACATAGTCCAAACCCTATTTCTGTATCAGCTTATTGAGAAACCACTTTTAGAGAGCTTTATCTTTGAGTTTCATCATACCATAAGTTGATTTTGTTAATGTTTTACCCCCTATCTTATTTTATAAATTCCTTCTTGAAGTTTTGCTGAACAGACTTTTAATTCAACTTATCTTTAAGCCTAAAATTGGACTTTGTTTGAAGTCCGGTTATGGTCCTAGGTATAGTTTTGTAATTTTTTTAGTATTTTAAATTGTTTCTCATTAGTTCTTCATCAGTTAGTATCTTTGCTCCTGTTAGTCCCTCTAGTATGTGCAAAAATCAGTCCTTAGTTAAGTCTTTTTTAAGTTTTAATTAGTATTTAATATATTAATTAATAATTAGGGTTTAGTTTTAATTAGTTTACTTAGACTTTTATAAAAATATAAAAATTAGGGCTTTAATTTTATAAAATTTCTGCACACTTCTAAATTTCTTAAATTTATTGTAAATTTTATAAAATTTTTAGGACTGCTTTATTTTTAATATGTTATATTATTTTTATAGTTTTTAATTAGTTTAAATTTTAGAAAATATCATATCTTATTAAACTAAAAATGCCAAAAATAGTAATTTCTGATTTCAAAATTTTTTTTGTCATAACTTAGGTTTTATAAATATATTTTACATTTTTAGGGGATTAAAAATTAGTTTACTTGCTAATAGTCGCGTTTTATTTGTTTTCCCGTAATTTGATTAATTGTCCCATTTTTTAGTAGTCATAAGCTTTCCCAATCAAATATCTTTTGCTTAATTCAATCAAATCCGGACTTAACGAGGTTTCAATTCACTAGTCATTTTGGGGATAACACCCCGGGTGAATCATACTTTACCCGGTTTTAATATACTTATTATATATTATAATATAATATTTTTTGAGAGTAATCATTTATCAAGGGTAACTTGGTAATTTTTCTTAATTTCACTTCAGGTTAATATTTTATTATATATTTTATACCGTGTGTAAAACTTAACAGATCACCACAACACCGCAATCCCTGACCGTATGTAGCACCACCTGAGTGCACAATGGCCATAACCATCAATACATGCAAGTCACTCACATCCATAAGACACTCCCCAAGCCTCTCAAACATCCTAGCCTCAATCTCTATGTGCCTGGCTGTGCAAGCAAGTGCACCCTATCCTAACCAACATGTTGAACTTACTGTCACCATCTTCTCTCAGATCAGTGCCTCATCCAACCTCCCATATATCTCGTCTATGTCCTGTCTCATAGTCGTGACAAGGTCTATCAACCGTCGACCTAACTCTGTCTCATCAGTCGCTAGTGCCCCTGGCATACACCCACGAACGCTTCTCACCCAAGTTGTCGGGTGTAAAAAATTATTTTATCCCATAACCAAACATCTCGCTCTGGATCGTCGCATAATCTCATCATCAGGGTGCAATGAAAACCAATGAGCCCTCCTAAAATCTTCATCAGATCTAAGCCGAGTGAGAGCAGATGACTCTCCGCCACCCACATTTCCTGACAAAGGCAAAGCCATAGCCTCTAACCGAGGCGGTAAGCATAGCCTCACGAACATCGCTCTACAGTCAGTACGATGGAGAACAATGGTGTGATGGAGTAGTAGTGGTATAGGTAGGAAGTGGTTGTGGTCCCGGATAGTGGTGCCTCTTATCGAGTGCTAATTAATATAGGTATTTGTGCAGCAGCTTCTCCAACATGGCACAGATGCACTGTATACGTATAAGTAACAATAAGTGATAGTAATGGTATAGATGGGAAGTTAAGGTCCATCGGCCTCTGCCAGATCATCCGCAGCTACTATTTCTAAAAGGATAAGTAGGGCTAGCAGGTAGTGGTAGAGTGTACCGTAGTGATGGTGAGGGAATCTGAGGTAGTGGTGATGACCATAGGGAAAGTAGTAATGGTAGAGGTGATGGTATGGCAAGGAGTCTAGAAATCTCTGCCTTAGACCAAAATGGCATAGGTGGCTCATCTCGGATCGACATCCTAGCAGTAACGCGGTATGCAGAATGTGGTGGTTGAGTGGCCTCTAACTTGTCGGTCCCTCAAAACGGCTCAGTCTCCTCAGCAGATGGGGCATGATCAACAGCTGGTAGAGCAATAGCTTTTAAGATGCGCAGAGCTGTGCTCCTCTCCTCCTCATATTTCCTATACTTGTTTCCCGTAGATTAAATTAGGTTTTATTTAATTAACTTTAGTTTTAATTATATCAGTGTTTCCATCATTCAATTTCTCATCAAACCAGGATAAATTTCAATTGCAGCCTCGTTGGGACATACGACCCGGGAATATCTCTTCCGGAATCTTTTTATTATTGATTTGATTCTTATATATTTTATTTCTAAGTAGGTCTTGACTTTTTCCCTTTGTCAAGGGTGAAGAGTTTGGACTTGCTTATATATTTAATATATATACTATCAGACGAATCAATCACCAACAGTACTAAGTTATGCTTGACAACACTAATATATACCTGAGCAGTAGTAACTCTAAGAATCATCTTGAAGTCTTTAAGTCCCAACATAGGGAAGTCCCTCATACTCGGGTCCAACAACTCCTGGGGATCCAATGTCTGATAAGTCCTTAAACGGACTAGATACCTCCGTGTATGTAACCGTGGAATCCTCAGAATCCGACATGACTGTATTTGAAAATCCAAAATAGCTTATATTAGTATTTAATATAAGACTCTTATAGTAATATATATTTATACCATAACATGTATATCAGTCTTAACCAACTAATGCAACAAGTAGTGTATGTATATATGTCCTGTGAAAATCCCTTTGTATGAATGCAATGTTTGAAAATGGTTATAGTCCAGCAAAAACATTTGACCTGGTTCTTTATAACTTTGGCTCTTGATACCAATCTGTAACACCCCCAAAATAGATCGCAGCGGAATATGGGTCTGGGGATGGTACATCATAGATCAATAATACAAGATAATATAAGAACGACCAAAAAGTCATTTAAAACTGATACATTAGATTTAGCAAAGTGTTTGGTACAAAAGCCCAAAGCTTTACTTGTTCAAAATACAAAATACAAGATTCTAGTTCATAATAATTTATCCCAAAATGTAATGCAACCAAATCTTTAGCATGTGACATCCAAAATATATAAGCACCAATGTATCCCTTGCACCTCGTGCCTTATTGACCTCCTAAAAACATTGCTTTAAAACGTCAACATAACGTTGAATGAATTCATAGGTTTGTAAATGTATAATGTAGGACCACAAGATTTCCCCATGATAATGCAACAGATGCAAACATTATAAAATGTAATTACGTTTTCCTAAGCTCATGACACTGAAGCTCGACATGAATGAAATGCAATATAAATTGCCAACATTGCCCGTGATGATGTTCTAACCCGCAACATCCTATGTCCGACATGGTATACGTTCGTTTGTCTAGTGATAGCTAATCACCCAAACAACGATGTCAATTCCAAATAGATCTATTTATAACATTTGCGCTCACAACAGTAACTGACAGTTCATGATTATGGGCTCAGATGGGTTATCGCTACTTAGGCTCCAATTTGTAAAACATGCATATGTTTCTCACCCCAAAACTTGTAAATCATTATAAATGTAAAACGTGGGGCTATGAACTCACCTTGAGTAAATGAATATCAAGTATATCACAGAAAATGCGTCAGATAAACGCCGAATGCAACCTAATCAAGTATAGGTCGTATAAGTTCTAAGCACTTTGAATAACTACTACCATATATAATTCTATATAGCTACATCACCATCTAATTGCGTTTGTGAAATCGTATTTATAAAGTTAAAACGTTTATAAATATTTCCTTAGTAAAAACGACGTAACTTTATCGTTTTAAGCCCGTTTCTTATGTCCACGCTTTCGTATTAAGACGAGTTATCAAAATATTACATTTTCATATTTTTAGTCCCCTGATGAACAGTGGTTTTTACTGTTCATGACAGTTTATAAATTTATTTTTATAGATTTAGTTATCGTAAAACCCGTAAATGTCGTATCTTATTCGTTTTAACTCTGTTTTTAGTGAGTCTTTCGAGAACGTCTTCATAATTAAAAGTTTTATCAAATTAATGATGTTTTCAGAGTGTTCATGTCTGATATGAATAGTAACTTTTATAAAAATATTTTTATAAAAGTATTTATTGTCATAAACTCGCGTAATTCATAACTCCTTCGTTATTAATTGTAAAATTATGATTCTTATTGTTTTGAAATCCTAAAATTATGTACTGACTGATAAAATATGTTTACATTTTCATTAGATGTGAATAGTAATTTGTTTTTGTAAAATTTCTTTTATAAACGCGTTTAATTAACGTAAAACTTAAAATTAGCGTATCTCATTCGTTATAAATCGGTTTTTTGAGTTCTATACATGCCCACGATCCTTGTGACATGTAGTAATTTATAAAATCATAAAATATAAGCCTTAAAATTCGAATTCTAAGAGCCCCTTTTTGATATTTTCTCAAAATGTGTTTAAAAGTTGTTTTTATAACTTTTTAGTTTTACCACTTTGTTACAAGTCCATTACAACCCTTATTATCACATGTCTTACACACCTAGGGTCCTTAGTCCATTATTAGTCCAAAGTTTGTCCAAGAAATCACAAGATCCATTAGTTTACATACTCATTTGTTCATGAACTTTAGTATATATACATTTTAGGTAACTTGTTTATATATACTTTTTATACATAAACCATACTTGTACATTACTTACACATCCATTATAACATGATGTTAAGATCCATATATCATATGTAAGAGTATACCAAATCATAAACAAGTGCCAAAATCCATTTTTACAAGTAAATAAGTCCTTAGATGGTGATTAACTACATAAACATCATATATGCATAAAATCACAAATGTAAAGAGATTAAGGTTTTTAGGTAACCTTAATATGAAGTATGATGATGGACAATATGATCTAAAACTTTGTTTAGTAAACAAACCCTAGCTTTCAACACCTTGAAAACCCTAATTTCACCAAAACCCTAATCTTGAGCTTTCTTCCTTTAACACTTGTAAACCTTAAAGAAAACCTTCTAAACACCTTAGGTTATCTTAGGTATGATGTAGGAGTACTTGTAAATGTTGTAATTAAAATTTGTATGGGTGATTTATGTGAAGGGTTTTGAGCCGTGGCATAGGAGAGGGCAAAAGAGAGTTTTGTGTTTTTCACTAAGTAAAATGAATATGTATGTGTTACTTCCACTAGCATAAGTCTTATATACTAGGAAGACTAGTCAAAGAGATCATATGAAAGTCTTAAGACATCTTGAGAGAATTAAGGGAATAGTGGTCAAGTTCACTATTAGAATTAGTAAGAAAAATGAGTCTTAGTTCCTAAAACTAGAGAACATCCCATGAAATCAAGGAGAGGTGTTTTCTAAGATAATATCTTTGTATCCATCTCTATGTATCTAGCCATAAGGGCTTATATGTGATGATATTTTGTAATTTTTGAGTATTAGGTATAATTATGGGTATTTGTTGAAGCGTAGAAAAGTTTTGGTGGTTTCGGGTATGCCTAAACGTATTTTATGGCAAAACATAAACACTTTACGTAACCAATAAAAATAAAATGAAAAAAGTTAATAATTATACTAAAAATAATTACTTAACACTTGCTTGATGTAAACATTTAATTATTTGATGCCCGTTTACATTGAACGATAATTTTTTGCTTACGCGATTTAACTTAACGATTACGATTTAAAAGCAAACGCGTACAATAGTAAAAATAATTAGTGAATATATTGACGTCGTAAATGACCCTAAAACACAAGGTGTTATAAATAGGATCGCTAATAATGTCCTGCTTGCCTTGGTTTTGTGAACAAGTTAGGCAACTATAGGTCATGGCATAGGACTAACAAATAACTTTCTGATTCTTTGGTATAGAGTGGATTATAGACTACCATCCAATACAAGTTACCATTAAGCAGTAAGTGGGTAAAGTCTCTATGAGTTAGGGTTCGTACAACATACACCGTGTTGTCCTCTAGATGAATTATAATTAATAAACAGGATGCTTTATGCGTATACATTTAATTGTGACAGAATTCTTCGTGTCTAGGTTTAAGGAAGAAGTACCGCCTTAATCTTAAGAATGATATGCTGCCTTGAGATAAGTAATCATTGCACAAAATAAACAAACCAACGTTCTGATTGGATTAATAATGGTTAATACAGCTTTCTTATATTTGGCTAGACCACTCTTTTATCTTCTGTTAATTTGCTTGCGTGTGTTTTAGTGTCTTAAGTTGATTTTAGTCACCACAAAACCCGTGCCAGTCTCTCAGGCTAAATACCCCCTTATCTGTTAGATTTAGGATTAACATAGGTTTAGCATAGGTTTAACATAGAATAGAATTAACTTAGTTTAGATAACTAAAATATTAATAAATTAAAGATTGTTTCTCGCTCTTAGTGATCGACACCCTACTTACCACGAAACCCCCATCTAACTGGGTACATTACCCGTGAAAGTGTTGTTTTAGGAGAAGTCAGCAAAATAAAATTTTAAAACTTGAAAGCATAAATTACACCTACACAATGACACAATCAAGTTTTTGGCGCCGCTAACGGGGAACAAAATTTTAATCTTGATTTTAATTTGATATTTTGGTTTTTAACATTAGATTAGATCTAACCCTTAGGATTAGTGTAATTTAGATTAGTGTATAATTCTGTATAATTTTGTATATTTGTTTGCTTGTATATTTGCTTAGTCTAATTGTTTGTGTGATTAATTATTTTTTCTAATACACTGTTCTGGTCGATAAATTGATACGGCTTATCCACTTCCATTAATACGACGTATCTAACTTTCTTATCCAATACATTGTATTTGTTTAAAAAATTAATACGGCGTACTGATTATCTGATACAGTATCAGATCTGGTTTTTCGCATTTAGTTTCTGTCTATCTTTGTTTTCTTTCTCCTGAGCCCATCCTACTAATTGTTTATCCCTTGTTTCAGGTAGTGCATGAAAAGAAGTTTAACAAAGGAACTATTTACACCTTTCAAAGACCCAGAACGGGAATTTCAATTATCTAGGAAGCATTTCAAGACACTAAGTCTTGACGAATCGAGATTGCCTGATTTCATTCTATTTTCTGACCAAGAAGAATATTCGGAGGAAGAAGTTGCAGAAACAATGGCGGAAACTATGGAGCAATACATGAGCAAAAATCGAGACGATTATGGATTGGGAGTTGCTAGGCCTAAAATCAAGGACAAGGATAACTTTGAACTGAAAGGCCAATTTCTCAAGGAACTACGTACCAACAATTTCAGCGGTTCAAATCATGAAGATACGAATGAACACATTGAGAAAGTTCTTGAAATCGTCGTTTTATTCCACATCCCTAATATAACTATAGACCAAGTGATGCTTAGAGCCTTCCCCATGTCCGTAACTAGAACCGCAAGTCGTTGACTAAGAAACAAACCATTTGGTTCGATTACAACTTAGGAAGATCTGAAGATAAAGTTTCTAAGCAAATATTGCCTACATGCTCATACTACAAAGAAAATAGGGGAGATCAACAACTTTCAGCAAGAACCGGATGAAACCCTTTATCAAGCTTGGGAGCGATTTAAAGAACTCTTGATGAAGTGTCCTGACTCGCCTGAGCTCACCCCTCAATCACGTAAACAAATACAAACATGTATAAATACACAACAAGAAGGGTCAGAATTACGCGAGACCAAGAAAATTGGAAGCAGTATAGAGTGTTCCCGGGTCGTTATGTCCCAACGAGGCTAGAAATGGAAAATCGAAAGACGATTGATGATTTGTGTTTGAATATGACAAGGAATGATTTGATGCTAATACTAATAAGCAAATGCACATAAAAATAAGCAAAGAAAATAAGCTGGAACAAAAATAAAAGCTAGAAATGGTAAAAACACTTAACTTTTACACTAAGACATAAAGAAGCTCAGTGAAGCTTAGGACAGACAAATAAGTTAAACTAACTCTAAATAAGCAAATACAAAAAGCAATTAAGCTAAATTAACAAGATAAACACAACAGTACTAACAACAGTACTAACAGTATTAACTACCAGTACTAACTTGGAGTTAGTACTGCTAGCTTTAAGTTAGTACTGTTAGCTTAAGGTTAGTACTGCTAGGCTAACAAAACTCAAAGAAACAGGAAGTAAGCAAACAAGCTAAAACAGAAGTTCACCTAACCTTAATAAGCACTTAGTAATAGGAATAAGCAACTAGAATAAACTACAATGGCAAATAAGCTAAAAAGCTACAAACTGATGGTCTATTGAGAATACTTTGAAAAGGAAAATAAGCTTAAATAATCTTACCCCTAAAGACAGTAAAGGAAAATGGTTTAATCTACTCTAAAAAGCTAAAGAAATCTTAAATAAGCAGAAATAATAAGCTGATAAGCTAAAATGAACCACCAGTACTAACAGTTTTCACTAACAGTACTAACTTGGAGTTAGTACTGGTAGCTTTAAGTTAATACTGCTAGTTTTAAATTCCAAAAATGAACTAGCAGTACTAACTTGGAGTTAGTACTGCTTGTTCAAAACAGCCCTTAACATTTCCAAAAATCATTTTTATTTCAAACTGGTTAAAAACAGATTAACAAATAACAAAATAAAGCATTTATAAGCAGACTTTAATCAAGAATAAGCACTATAAGCAGTTCTGCAGTATCTAAGAGAAATAAGAGAAAAAGAAACTTACAACACCCTTGCTCAAAACAGGGCTAAACCAAGAATCTACAAGCTCTAGCTTGCATAAATCAAGCTAGTGGTGTCCATAAGCCCATCCAGTACTGGCTTATCATCCATAAATTAAGCTGTGGTGTATTTAAGAGTGATCTTTGTAATTTTTCTCTTAACTACTTAACTTTTTATCTTTACTTAATGAAAACAGCTTATAAGTAAGCTGTGTTGAGAGCTTTTTGAAACACAAAACAATACCAGTAAGTGGACACACAACACAATAACAGTAAGCGAAACTTAACACTTGGAATTGAAACTTGACTTAAAAACTCAAATTTGCATTAAACTTTAAAATGTACAGAAGCAGAAAGAAAGCTGTAAATGACTTTAAAAACTGAAAATTAAACTTAGATTTAACTAAAGTAACTAGTTACTAAGAAAACTAAAAACTAGATGCCTCAAAGGCTTACAAAAAGCTCTATTTATAGAGCCGAAAGTCTGGACTTGCACGATTGTGCTTGTTTGTTCTTTGTAGAGATAAAAACAAAGTGTGCTTGTTGTGTGAGGCAAGTCCTAAAGCAAATCCTAGCCTTTAATTTTATTTGTGCTTCTTTGGAGTCAATCTCAGCCATTGAAGATACTTGGGAAAGGTAAGGGATTGCCAACATGGCTTTTATATTACAACTGGGAATGGGTTAGAAGAGTGATGAAATTGATTTTGGCTTAGGGTGGCAATGGTTTGCAGAGAGACGGTATGGGTAGACAACAAAAGTTGCAACCTGGTTTTTGTTGGCGTGGAAATTGACGCAATTTGTAAGGGAACAGGCAGTTTTTGGTCCCTTTAATAAAATTATATAATTCACTATTAACCCAAAAGAATTACAACGTTAAATGTAATCTATGCCGGAATTATAGCAGTATAAGTCCTCAACTTGTTATTTTAGGTAATACAACTTGAGGTTTTGCATTTAAAGGCCCCTTAAGTGTATTTTATCTTCACCCCGTGGCATGACTTTTGACTTTATGTCCTTTCATTCCGTGCTTGATAGTTGCTTTTTGGCTTTCTTTTTGTTCCTTTTCTTGAATATCTGCTTCCTGCACAATACAAATGCAAAACATACAAGTACAATGTATTTTTGGTATGTTTTTAGCCGTTTAAGTCCTTTAGAAATGGAAAAAGGTAGAAGTCATTAACATAAACCAAAAATCCCCCATACCAAGGTATTGCCAGTTCCATTACGTAATGTGTTATGAAGTAAAAACACTCAAGAGAAACCAGAATCTTATACCCCTCCGACTATTAACCTTGAAAAGTACAACAGTGTTCGTCAAGGGAACAAAAGAATCAAAAAGCTCGATAAGGAGTCCCTTTTCATCATTTTTTTATATGTACACTAACTATCCCTAATAATTTGGATTTTTCCCTTTTCATTTCTTAAATATGTTTGACTTCCTTTATTTTATATCAACATTGGGATCAATAGAATGAGACGCGTCCATTAGAATATCTACGGAAATGTTCTGCACGATTAAATTCAACCATACCCCTGATTTTTCACTAGACCAACCTAACAAATACACCAGATCATTTGTC
The DNA here is from genome assembly GCA_026074375.1 of Tanacetum coccineum. Classification (NCBI taxonomy): domain Eukaryota; kingdom Viridiplantae; phylum Streptophyta; class Magnoliopsida; order Asterales; family Asteraceae; genus Tanacetum; species Tanacetum coccineum. The sequence continues at coordinate 13,135 of BQNB010065107.1, read as the reverse complement.
AATATAATCTAAAATGTGTGAGCACTTCCAACTTATGGACTTGTGAACTTCAACTCCCAACGTGGATATCAAAGATTTAAATTGTGTTTTCTCATATTCAACTCAACCATAGATCAACTTATTTTCATAGTCGTAATTCAAGATGAATCACGACTTAAAGCAACAACTTATTAGGAACCTTAGTAAAATTGAATTTTAAAGAACGACAAACAAAATTTAACTGTAGAACTTTTTGCAAACATCTTCATCATCATATATCATAAATCTTTAAAGATAGGAATGCGTTGCTTAGTTTTGAACACCTACCTAGGCTTTGCTCCATAGAGGCATATCCCAAACCAACACACGGTGTTCTTAGTTTGAAAACCACACCCAGTGCTAGCGTAGTGAGGAAAACACATCAACAAACCTTCTTCTAATATGGCTAAGGAAAGTTCTTAGTTTGAACCCACCTTCACACTCCCTCTCCTTACCTGGTGAGATAACATAACACACACAAAAAACCAAATCCCTAGAAGTAAAAAATGTCTTAGTTTGATACCCCCCACCTCTGGTTAGCGGGAGCGATTCACACACATCTTTTACTTGCTCCATAAACTCAAATGTATCTTCATTTGCAATAAATTAATATTCATTATAAGCATTTTTGCATTCATATTTCATTCATGCTTCTTTTGCCTTTTAACATTTCAATTTACTAAGAATAGAAAAACTTCGCTTTAGAATCAAGTTACAAATTTGAAGCATTTTCTAAAACATCATTGACTTAGTTGAAATGAACTGATTCACGAATGATTTAGGTGCGATTAAAAGCTAATGGGAGCAAAAGCCACAATTACATATATAAGTTTTTAAGAAGAATCTTTGCTCGACCACATAACCTTATATTAACTCTATCACTCTGTTCTTCACCTTCATGAACAGCTTAGCACACGCAAACTTGAGGGAACTAAGCTAGCTAGTAAGGGCTCGAACCGACGCCTGATCGCGTCAAAAATTAACTATTCTCATTCAAAACCCATTAAGGAAAGTCAAAACTGTGACAAAACACTTATTTTATTTTTGAAATTTTTTAATTTTTTAATTTTTTTGGTATTTTTGCAAAAATTTGGTGGTAAAAACGGAATTACGTGAATAACAACGGCTCGCAGGCAAAATCAATATCGAGAAGATCCCCCATACTAGAATTAACACAATCGTCCTCGCGAAGTTTTGTAAGGGGCACCTAACGTAAATCTAGATGTCGTTTATTAATTAGGCCGAAAAAGATAAAAACGTAGTCGATTAGGATTTGAGTACTGGATGTCGCCAAAAGAGAAGTGAGGATGTGAAACTCTTGAATAAACAATAATACAATCACAATGTATTCTTCACAATCCAACCATGGAACAAGTCCTAAGGAACAATATAAACAAACACCAACAACAAAGCCGAAACAAAAAACGCGGGTAATGGAATAAGTGCGAGCCTCCACACAACAAGAAAAACACTTATTCATTTTTTTTACATCATACTACGGATAGAGCATGGGGGTGCCTCCCACGAAGCGCTTGTTTAAGTCTCTATGCTTGACCCGTCACCCCCTGAATTTATTGGCCCATGGGAGTAGCAAGTGGAAAGAAAAAATAACATAATCGGACAACTTTCAATACCCAAGCGGGTTTGGATAGAACAATGATTTATAAATGAAATTCTCCATTGTACGCACTGATGAGAACAACAGTCCCCCATCCGGAATGAAAGTTCCATTCCGATGAGACACATCCGGAATAAAAGAATGATAAATTGAGATGCCGGGATCAAAAATGGTATCTTCATTCCTGGTGGAGAGAAGATATGGAGGGACAACGTGATACGTGAGAAAGGCAAGAAAGATCCATACAACATAAGTGAAGAGAGGAGATTGGTCATCCTCTAATGGTACATTCACATTAGTTGTAGACACATTCTTACAAATCTCGGGGTCAATAGAAGTCAAATCTCCCAGATCGGGCTCAATCTTAAATTTGAAACATTCAAGATTCGGAAGAGATATGATGTGAGTGAGTTCATCGGTGAACTCCTCATGATTAAAGTCACTCCTATCGGCAAGAGGAAAATGATCATTCAGAAGATCAAAGATAAACGAATCATATTGAGAAAAATCAACATGAGTAGTGGTACTGCTACTACTCTTTTCTTTAAAATGATCGTTATCAATGTAGAAAGCTTTATAATCTGGAAGAGATAACTCAGAATGAGTAGTGGGACTGCCACTACTTATCTCTTCTAGATTAAAGCGAAAAGTTTTAGATTCGGGAATAGAATTATCAAAGGTGTTAGTCTCCTCCCAGATAAGATTAGGAAATGTGGAGGTAGACTTGGTCACAACTTCGGAAGATGGAGTGGGATTATCTCTTAATGCATCAATCTTAGCAATAAGAAGATTGACATTCAACAATTTTTCATGAAGGATATCGTCTTTGATCGTTAAAAGAATATCATCATCAATCCTTCTAACTTCCGGATCAACAATCTCCACCCCCTCTAAACTGACGATCTCAACATCGGGAGGTGATGCATCGACATAATCGATATCCTCACCGTAGGTAGAATCGTCATCACTCGAAGAATTATCATCGTTGGAATTGACAACAATCTCAGAATGTTCATTGAGAGCATTAAGAGGGGTGGTATTTTCACAAAGAGGCACATCACACATTTTGTCGGGAATACCCTCGGACTCACTTGGGATTTGGACAAGGATTTCGACACTAGACTTTATGAATTCGTCCGATTCCGTTTCTGGGATAGTGTCAAGATGCTCGCCCCCCATACTTAGAGAGTTATCGGATTCCTCGATTGGTAAAACGGGCGTGATTCCAATGGTATCGTCTTCGTCATCATTTTAGCAAATGGGAATCTTCCAATATCGATCTTTACCCGCTTTTTCTTCCGCGATTTGCTTTTCTTCTTCCTTCTTTTGTATAGCTTGACCAACCAATTCACATAAGTTTGTTATTTGTTCCATAAGCTTATTACTAGAATTGAGAAGCTCATTTTGGGAATTGAAGATTGGATGATTGACAGTATATTGCAGGGGTTGAACTTGGTCAAAACCAAAAGAATTTGAATCATAGCAAGGATTTTGCTCATGATAATAGTCTTCATTCATTGGTTGACATTGGAAGGTTTCATGAGGACCCCCGCATTTTTCACAACCAAGTCTTTGTTGTTGAAAACTTGGTAAAGTTTGTGGGAAATTAAAGTCTTGATTGTAACACGGTTCCGGATTATGGATAAACGGAACTTGAGGTGCACAATCATAACCATAATAAGAATTGTTCCCACAAATGTCATAAGAATGCGTCGGGGGCTGTGGAGTCGGGTTTGGAACACTTGGAGAATTGTTAGAAGAGTACAGAGATGAAACATTGATTGGTGTTCCGTTTCCAATTTTACAATAAAAACAAACTCCATCGTATTCATTGCACCCACATTGTTGGCATGTACGAAACAGACATTGTTGTTGCACACTTTGTGGGGGCTCATCAACGGCTTGATTGTTAGGAAGTTCTGGATTGGAGATAATCGGAACCTTCGGAGGACAATTATAACCATAATGAGCACCTTTCCCATAAGACTTACAAGTACATCGTTGACAAAAAATTCCATCTAATGAATCACCGCACTCGTGACAACAATGGTCAATTTGTGGAGGACTTGGTGAGGGATTTTTACCGGGGTCCTGATTGATAATGCATGGTTCTTGAGGAGCATTAACAACGTTGGTGTTGTCATCGGATGATTCGGAAGTATCTTCAAAGTCTTGGAAATTTTCAACACAATAAGCAAACAAATCTTCCTTAAATTTCTTTCATAAAAGAGCATATCCTCGACAATACGAACCATCAATCGGGGTTTCACACCTTGCACACTTTGGAAGGGGTTGTTGAGATGAGTCGGGTGTTCTAGGAACAAGAATCTTATCATCAAGACACCCCTTTGAAGTCGCAGTGTCAAAACAATCCACAATCGAGCATTTCTTTAATCGCGTAAATCATATTAACGATAATTGAATGTCGTCATAAGAATTAAACATAAAGATGGATAAGAAAAGAATTAAAAGATACGAAGAAAAAGAAGATTATTTTTGGTTTTTCAATTTTTTTTAAACAACATATTTTAAAAACGGACAAAACGAGATAAGAAAACATAAACCTGATAATCAACAAGCTTCTCGGTAGCTCTTCGAAAGAAAAACTCACAAAGGAGCGGAGGAGAGGGATAACGCGAAGCTTATTTCTCCTTTCGGGTCGTAGTTCGTTGGAACAACCCTCCTTATACCCTTCTTGTAGTTTGTTTAACTTTCAAAGGTGAGCCGTACATCGCAAGTGACACAAAAGGCAAGTTTTTTAATCTTTTGTTCGGAAACTTATTATGGATAATACTCCAGTTGAGAGTATTATTTTGATGGTGTTCTTTAACCAAATGATTTTTATTTCTATTTATGGACAATGTTTTTATATTTTTGGTTTTTCTTTTGTTTTTTTTATATGATAATTATACTAAAAGAAATGAAAAATATTTTTGTATTTTTTTTTATGAAAATAAAAGAAATATTCACAAATTCAAACATAATTTGTCAAACGTTACTATAATCGTTTCACAGCCTTCCCGGCAGTGGCGCCAAAATTTAACTCGCCTGAGCTCACCCCTCAATCATGTAAACAAATACAAACATGTATAAATACACAACAAGAATGGTCAGAATCACGCGAGACCAAGAAAACCGGAAGCAGTATAGAGTGTTCCCGGGTCGTTATGTCCCAACGAGGCTAGAAATGGAAAATTGAAAGACGCTTGATGATTTGTGTTTGAATATGACAAGGAATGATTTGATGCTAATACTAATAAGCAAATGCACATAAAAATAAGCAAAGAAAATAAGCTGGAACAAGAATAAAAGCTAGGAATGGCAAAAACACTAAAACTTTTACACTAAGAAACAAATAAGCTCAGTTAAGCTTAAGACAAACAAATAAGTTAAACTAACTCTAAATAAGCAAATATGCTAAGGCAGAATAAACTCGCAGGTACTTACAATCAGCACCTAGCAGTTTTAATACCAGTATTAACTAACAGTACTAACTTGGAGTTAGTACTGCTAGCTTTGAGTTAGTACTGTTAGTTCAATGAACTAGAATAAGCAAATAGCTAAAACAGATATTTAACTATCCCTAATAAGCACTCAGGCATAAGAATAAGCAACTGGAATAAACTAGAATGGCAAATAAGCTAAAAAGCTACAAACTGATACATTATTAAAAATACTTTGAAAAGGAAAATAAGCTTAAATAAGCTTACTCTTAAAAACCGTAAAGGAAAATGGTTTAATCTACTCTTAAAAGCTAAGGAAATCTTAAATTAGCCGAAATAATAAGCTGATAAGCTAAAATGAACTAAAAGTTTTAACTAACAGTACTAATTTGGAGTTAGTATTGCTAGCTTTAAGTTAGTACTGCTGCTTTAAAAAGTTCAAAATGTGAACTAGCAGTACTAACTTGTTTGTACTGTAGTTGAAAAATACCCCTTAAAGTTTTCAAAAAAATATTTTTCTTTATATTTTTAAGCTTGTATTTAATCATAATTTATTAAAACAGTATTATCAAAACACAAAATAAGGCATTTATAAGCAGACTTCAATCAAGAATAAGCACTTAAATAAGCTGAATCAATCTAACAGTTTTAACTAAGCATACTACCAGTGTTCTTGTCTAACTTAGAAAAGTAATCACAAATATTTTCAACTAACAATTAAGCAAAATAAGCACTAGACATCATGATTAAGCATAAATAAGCAATTTTAGGTAACAAGTAAACACTATAAGCAGTTCTGCAGTAAATAAGAAAAATAAGAAAAAGAGAAACTTACAACACCCTTGCTCAAAACAGGGTTAAACCAAGAATCTACAAGCTCTAGCTTGTATAAAACAAGCTAGTGAGAGTCCATAAGCCCATCCAGAACTGGCTTATCATCCATAAAATAAGCTGTGGTGTATTTTGAGAGTGATTTTTGTGATTTTCTCTTAACTAATTAACTTTTTAGGTGTACTTAATTAAAGCAGCTTATAAACAAGCTGATTTGAGAGCCTTTTTTGAACACAGAACAACACAATTTAGAAACTTAACACTTGGAATTATAAAGTGACTTAAAACCTCAAATTTGCATTAAAACTTGAAAGTGTTACAAAGCTGAAAGTAAAAGCTGTAAATGAGTTTTAAAAGAACTGAAAATAAGCTAAGTTATATTAAAAATTAAAAACTAACTAGTTACTCACTAACTAACTCAAGACTCTATTTATAGCCGAAGTCTTCTTCTTTGGGCTTGCTGCTTGTGCTTCTTTGGAGAGACAAAAACCAAGTGTGCTTGTTGTGTAAGGCAATTCTAAAACAAATCTCAGCCTTCAATTTCTTTTGTGCTTCTTTGGAGTCAATCATAGCATCGAAACTCTTGGGAAATGGTGAAGGCGATTGGCCATCATGTCACTTTTACAGCTGGGGGTGGAGGTTGATAGAGGAGTGGTTGAAATGATTTATCTAGGGTGTTGAGTGGTTTTGCAGGGTAGAAGTATGGGACGACATCCCTAGCTGTACCTGGGTTTTTGTTTTGGGCGGGAAGAATAGAGTTTGGGAAGGTTGGCAGTATTGGCCCCTCACTTCTTATAACTTTTTTGTTTCAAACTTTGCCCGGTTTGCAATTTTAACCCTTGTCTTTTTCTTTTGTAATACAACTTGAGGTTTGGCAGTTTTAGTCCCTCAAGTTGTATTTTCTTCATGAGTCTGACTTTTGACTTTGACTGATTTTGGCTTCGGATTGACTTTGTCTTTTCCATCCCGTGCTTAGTTTGGTCGTTTTTGGCTTTCTTTTTGAATATCCGTTCCTGCACAATTCAAATGCAAAACATACAAATACAATGTATCTTTGGTACGTTTTTAGTCATTTAAGTCCGTTTTAATGGAAAATGGTATGTGTAATTAAGCACATATCAGAGACAAACCCTAGTTCGTTTGGCAGCTTATTAGGATAATTTTAGGGCTTCAAATCCCTATTGTAACTCCATCAATTCATATTTTAATCAAGTAAGATTATCTTAATCATTCAATATATCTTGTTGTTCGTTTATTTATTGTTCTTGCTTTATCTTTATCATGCTTGGCTAAACTCCTTATTGTGTTCATTTATGATTGTATGAAACCTAGAATGTAGATCTTAGTGGTGTTGCTTCTTATGATGAATATGCATGTTAGGCTTTAGAAAACCAGCTTTTGTCTGTATCACTATTGATATGTCTAGGGAAACATGATTAAGTAGAAAGGATACCATCGGGTAACAGTCTTCATACTACCTTTCCCCTTATATGGTTGATCCACTTTTAATATATTTCAAATGCATTTAATGTACACTTAGAGGCCTTGTAGTAGTTTTCATACTACCTTACTTGTGTGTTGCCCTAACAGAGGATATTAAATAGACGGCAGGTTCGTGTAATCTGTTCATGACTTAGGAAATAGTTACATAGATCATCATAAGTGTGACAAAGCAACAACACTTGGAGAAGCAATCTAGGGAGTAATACATGATTAAATGAATACAATCTCTTTATTATATTGTTATCACCATTAGCATAGTTTATTATTTAGTTTAATAGCTAAAACCAACCAAACCTCTCAAACATATGATTTACCTGCTTTTTATAAAATATAAAAACACACAAATAATCTTCTCTTAACCCCTAGAATTCTGTTAGACCATGATCAAGCCTTCCCAACCAATTCCCCTGGAGAACAATAACAACCCCCGAGTCTTGCCTATACTACTACTACAACGGTTAGGTACTTTGCCTAGGAAGTTGTAAAACTTCTTGTAGAAGTCCCTTACGACAACCGTAACAGGGGCCTTCTGCAGTGTTACAAAGGGGAGTGTCATCAAGCTTTTCAGAAATGGTCTTCCATAAAATATTAACTTTACTAATCATGTTGTCTTGCTGTTGTCCAAGTTGAGTTCTTAGGCTGGAAAGTCTTTTTTCTTAGTGAGAGTCAAAGTCGACTAGTTCCTTCTCAAGCTTCGTTTGGTAATTAGACGAGTAGGTGGAGAGTGATCCATTTCGTAGGTTTATGAATGTTTGGGCGTGTGCCCAGTTAAAATTTAGCTTTTCCTTCCAAGCATTGATGGCTTCGTTAAAGCTTCTTGGTCCTTGGTTTATAGTGAATGGTCTGCTTCCCGTTTTGTGGGTATGCGAGGATGCGTATTTAACAGAGGCTTGTTCAGGATCTTCCATGCAATACTGAGTGTCGTGGGGACCACTGCAAATCTCACATGAGGTAGTGATTTTGTTCACTTGAGTAGGTTGCGTCGAAGCAAAATGAGCTTCCATCAAGCATTGAACTTGATTCTCGAGCTTAATGTGGCGGCGGTCAGATGTACTCGGGACATCTTGAGGCAAAGCGATTGCATTAACTGGCTTAGCGAAATCCCTTAGGTCGTTCCAACATTTATTGTCATAGAGGGAGAGGTCCTCTAATAATGTCTAGGATTCTTTGGCGTTTCGGTCACAAAGCTTACCACCAGCCGATTGCTCAATGGTTCGTCTTGTGATGGGATTGACATGGTCATAAAAGATTTGGACTTGGAGCCAAAGGTCAGTGCCATGATGAGGGACTTTTTGTAGCAAGTCCTTGAAACGAGTCCATACTTCAGATAGAGATTCTCCATGATGTTGTTGGAACATCAGGATATCATTACGGAGTTTTATAGTCCTTCCCGGTGGAAAGAATTGAGCAAGGAAACGAGTAGTAAGATCCTCCCATGTGGTGATGGATCCTGCTGGAAGACGTTCAAGCCAGTTGCTAGCTTGATCGCGAAGGGAAAATTGAAATAAACGCAAGCGCGTTCTTTCCCTGTTTTCCCCGTCAAGGTCAAGTGAGTCCAAAAGTTTTAAGAAATCCTTAAGGTGTTGGTTTGGATCCTCTTACCGAAGTCCATGGAATGAGCATCCATTTTGCACCAACCGGATGGTGTCAGATCGAAGAGGTACCACGTTGTTCCTTACAGGGAGCTCGATGGTGTTCATGTATCCTTAGTGGCTAGGTTTGGATTAATCTCCAAGAGTACGGATAGGATTCTCGTCTCCTATAAAGGTTGACGAGAATGGGTTATGAAACAACTGACACAAAGAAAAGATAGAGTACGAGAAAGCTAATATATGGAATTAAAGTCTCACTTCACGCTTTTAGAATATATATTAGAATAACTATATTAATCTACTTGTAAAATCTGTAAATTTTGAAAAATTGAGATGTGTCCTGATTACTATTGCAAACCATTCTGGGATTGATAGCATTTGCTAGCACATACTATAGCCCTTCCACTAAATATGAGGATTTGAGCCTATTTCATATATATCATACATCTTTTGATGCTTGATTTTTTTTGCTATGAGTGTGCCGGTGATTTTTTTTATTTTAGAACTTGTTCTTGTAAATCATTATGATTATCGCAGTAAGATCATACTTGTATGATAATAAGTGAATGCGCATGATAAAGAAGAAATTTATGAGACCAAATGGCCTTCCAATTTTACCTTAATGCCTTGAGTTTACCATATCGGTTAGTAAATCTTTCCATATGGACCCATTTGATTAGTGCTCACTTTTAACACCAGATACCCCTGATATGCTGAGCCATCTTGATCCTAAATGATAAGTCTATCATAGATATACACCATTTAGCCTAAACCTTACCCTAGTCAAAGCCTATTGGTTGGTTGCTAGCTACTTGGAATGATGGTTGTTATGTGGGAAATCCTTATGAATTTTGAGAAAGTTGCTAGCTCTATGTCTTTTGACATTTTGCTTTATGATGATCATCGATAGGAGGTTGATCGAGTTTTGGTATAAATAAAAATAATAATAAAAGCCAATATGCTTAATAATATGAATATGAAGGAAGACGAAGAGAAATTGGTATCGATTAGTCAACGTGCTAAGACGTGATACGAAAAAAAGAAAAAAGTATGAATAAAATGTATCATCACTCAAATTCATATGGATAGCGGAATGTGGTAGCTAGTGACACTTGGTTTGTAGAATTTCAACTTATAACTCCAAACCATTTCCATGACTTATCCCCTAAAACCCGAAGCCTAACCAATGAAACCCGATAAAATGCTTCTTTAGATGTATTCACTTGGTGATTACGCCTCATCGGTTGTTGTTTTTGTGACAATTGTGTTTTTGAGCAGGTTAGTCAACCGTTAACATTGACTTGAGTTTCACTATGTGTTATGATAATTATGTGAGTTGGTTACAAATCTATTGAGCGTGATCATCTTATGGTGATTGAAGTTATAGTTGCTATGGATATTTCATTATGTTCACATTTTAGTGACAATGAAAATGATGGTAAAATTTTATGTGTGTATGTATTTATATGTATATGTATACGTATTTAGATAATAGGAATTCGCGAGGATAGAAAATTTGGTTTAGAAATTTAGTTAATGAATTTTAGTATTATTAAGTTGGAGAAATAAAGTATGAAGTGAATTTATTTTTAGGTATGTAGAACTAGTTTTATTTAGAAGGATGTCTAAATAAATAAAGGTTTTATAAAAATAACAAAATTAAAGGGTTTTTGTGTAAATAATAAAAAAAAGGTGTTGTTCGGCCGGTTTAAGAAGAAAAAAAAAGAAAATTAATTTTAGTAAAAGTGGGATTCTAATTTGGTAATTATCTAAACTTCCTTCTTTGTACTATAAATAAAAACCCATAACCACATATTTTTTTATATCCAGTCGAACCCAAGAGCAGAAGAATTTTTTTTATTCAAGATCGATTTGGTGATTTAAGGTTTCAAGAATTAAGGATCAATGTATGTTTAAAAACACTAATTGCTTTAACTTTCTTTTCAATTCATGTAACAATAAAGTGATGGATAAATTAGGGTTCATAAAAATCTGTAAATTTATAATGTTAAACTTAATTAGAAGTGTTTAGGGTTTAATTAGAATCATATTGATGTATTCGATTAGAGTTAGAACGCGATAAAATTGAATTTAGGGTTGAGCAGAATTTTGAGTCATCTTGTTAGAATGTTATCTCATGATTAGTAACGAGATTTTTGATGAATCTTATGTCTATTGATAAGTTCAGCGAGTCTAGTTTCCAAAAAATCTGGCCCCGAAAGGTTTTGACGTCGGGAAGTTAGTCAAATAATTTTCTCAAGAAAAGTTGTCAAAACAGTAAATTCGGGTCAGATTATGAGTTGTGTTTCTGAGGTCAAAAACCATATAAAAACTTTGTTTTAATAAACAAAACTCCTACTGGTAAGTTCATGATGTATATGAATTTCTTGAATTTTTGTAGAATTTTCTCAAGTGTCTAAATGGGTCTAGTCAAGTCAAACTTTTGAGTGGTTCGATCAGATCCGAATCTAAGTACTTTACAAAGATGAATTTTTATAAAATAGTTCCACTTAATATTATTTTTCTAAAAAATCACAGTAGCTCACAACCCATTGGGGAACTAGGGAATGCAAGTAAAACTATCAATTAGGTGATTTAGTATTTTATTTGTGGTCGTAAAGTAACTACAAATTTCTGCCGAAAACTGAAAAGTTCAAAGTTAAGGGTTAAGACTATATAGAGTATGAAAATGATTTAGGAGATGCATATAAAGGATCATAAACTTAGTGTTAGTTTTAGAGGTTCATCTTGTTATTGTTACATTGTCTTAGGCATTTAGCCTAACTGAGTGTAACTTGTGTTTTGTTATGATTAGATTGTGTGCAAGATCTTGTCAAGTAAGCTGAACATTAGGTGAGTTTCATAGTCCCATTTTACTATGTTTCTTGGGATGGAAGTGATGCAAAATATGTTTTGAAATGTTATGATTTCTGTGATTATGTGATTCAAGTTACTCAAGGACTTTTAAGTAGCTATTATATGTTATGTGTTGCATGTTGTATGATGTTGCATTGTTCTTCGCCTACTTTGTGGGTAGGAGGTTTCGCCTACGTGGTGTTGGTATGAACCTGTGTGTGCTACGGTACCAAGAGTCTGGGATTTGGGGATAGCATTCCTCCCCATGACTAAATGTTGCATGTTATGGATCGGGGGACATGTTCCGTCCCATTTGTGGTTGCTTTTTTGGGACGAATGCATATTAGCATGTATGATAGTCAGCTTAATTATCATGCATGTTTTTTTTATAATCACAGTAATTGATTTTAAAATATTTTGTATTGGTGTCGTAAAACCTATGACTCTCACCAACCATTGTGTTGACGTTTGAAGCATCATTTTCAGGTGAGCGTTATGATGGTGTTGAAGTAAATAAAAGTAGCTAGAGAGACCATTAGGCTGCATTGGAAGTTCCCATTTGATTTCGTTTCGTATTTTGTTGCATGAATTCTTGAATGTTTTTATTAGGTTTGTGAGACATTGTCTTTGTATTGATGACCTTTTTTATTAATACAAGATGCCGTTCTTTTGTTTTCAGTATTGTCATGACACATCGTGTCTTTTATATTAGTTATGCATGTAGTGATTCTCTATTGTTGACACAATTGTGTTGTGATGATATCCAGGATGTTACGCCTCGTGTTTCAGCCTTGGCGGGGTGTGACAGATTGGTATCAGAGCCTTTGGTTATAGAGAAGTAGGTGTTTTCCCTTGACTATAACCTAGGAGTCCTTCATATAGTTGCATTTTAGGGCTTAAGTGTATATGTACTTATCTACTATATTTTCTCGCTACTTAAAAGCTTTAATTTTTCCTATTTTTGCATTACTGCTATATAATATATATACTTTTCATTATGAGGATCTAATAGTATATACCATTCTTTGTGCTATTTTAGGCATGTCTCTTCCAGCTCGTGCGTCTCGTGCTAAGTTTCATTAGGGAATCGCCTTCGCAACTGGACACAAGCGTTTTACCGATCTAGAGACAAAGCTTAGGATGAAGCATACGAACCGTAGAGTCCAGATACCAAAAGGACTGTACCCGCGCCGAATTGAAGAAAAGTTGACTAAGAAACAAGTAGGAGGAAAATGGATCCTAGTGAGGGAGATGACGATGATTTCAAAAGATGG